>UELU01142958.1:0-159455 GCA_900490025.1 Megastigmus dorsalis | reverse complement strand
CCCCCGCCCCCGCCCCACCCCCCCCCTCCAGCGCGCAGCTCCGCGAAAATACTTCCTTTCTTCTACCGTCTCTGCTTCTCTCTACTTTCTTTTTTCTCGCGATTTCGGGCTGTTATGCATTATCATTATTGCAGGAGAAAATGAGGCTCGTTAAAGAGACAAATTAATTCTTTTAATCTGGAGTAACAGCTTCCTTTTTTTTAAATACTTGTTACTTTGAGCGCAGGGATTGTTTAACAAGGGTTTGAGAACTTTGTTGTTAAATGTCTTAAGGATATAAATAAAAGTAATAATACGTATTTTACATTGTATTGGGAATGTGATCCAAACATGACAGTGAGTTTTCGCTAGTTAAACCTTTTTCCAAAGTTTCGAGTGGTGCTAATTAAATATTAAAACTGTATAATGAAATAGCACGTTTTGTGAGATAATGCAATTTCGCTTAAACTCAATAGTAACAGTTTCAGGTCATACAACCTTTTTATAAATGGAGTTCCTAATTTACTTCAAACTACATCATATATCCTAAATTTACATTCTTGATTCGATTTCTTATTCTCAGCGTAAATTTGGGACAAGAGGCAACTCTAAATTTGAATTCCGCTTCGTTATTACATTTGTCTGAGTCCTTTAAGTAGCGGCAGATAATTCATTTTACTTAGCGTTTTCGTAAAGAAGAATTCTTCCAACATTTTTAAACAGGGACAATTAAAACATTACATTTTGAAAGTCATAACTAATGCATATGAAAGCAGAAAAATTTTAAATAATAGTAGTTCTTTCAACTTCGTAAAACAATGCACTGTTCCAGATCGATCAAGTGCACTCAAGGAAAAAAAAGATAATATCTCACCTGCACTGCACTACAGCTTTTCGAGATCAGAGACAATCGTCTAGCTAATATCATTCAATTTAGCACGAGAGAATCGCACTCGCGGCGAAAGGAATTCTCGCCATAAATGTAGCATCGAAAATAAACGAATCGAAGAAAAAGGAGCAAGAGAAAGTCTCGCTCAAAGTCTCGATTGGTTCTTTTCCTTCAATTTCTCGTCCTGCTCGTTTTTTCATTCCCTCCTCAATCGTCCGGCAACGGCTAACCCACTGTACGGTAGGTCCGAGGGTGAAAGTTGCGGGGGGCAGAAACGATCGCGCGATAGAAAAGTGGCAGCGGTGGCGCCGGTGAAAAGTGGAGCAGCGGCTGCAATGGTTCAAAGAAAATTAGCTCTTTGAAGGAGCGCATTTTTAGTCTTTCAAGCCTATTTTTCGCAAAATTTTTTAAATTTATCGATCACAAGTTATGCGGTGCTCGTAGTACTGTGAAAGCTTAAAAAAATGCACCGATTCAGACGTGATTGCCGATTCAAACTTGGTGGTTTGGAAAATGCTAATAAAAAGAACTCTGTCGCTCGCGCTTCTATTTTCCACCATCACTTTAATCGTATAAATCGGATGAAGTTATACCCAAAATTCTTATAACTGAGCGTTAAATGACAAACCGACCATAAATCCACGTTTACGTCTTTGAAAGTCATAAAAATACTGCATCTTCAACAATTCGAATTATCTCCTTAAATTGAGAGATCGGAAAAAATTCCTTGGATCTCCTCATGGAGAAAACTTGATTTATATAGCAGACGATGGTTGGAAAAGCAATTGTTAGCTCGCAAAGGGAATGGAAAGACGAAAAATAAAATAGTTTTTACCCATTCAGTAGTGGTGATGGCATTACGTGGGATAAGCGAAGAGTTCTATTATGCTCGAAGTGCTGCAGTGCAGCTATAAGTACAGGTAATTAGGCGTATTACACTCGCCGATCGACCATTATTTTAATTGCTAAAAGTTAAGCGAGGGCCTCGAATTCTTTTATTTTTTTCCCAGAGGAAAAGTCTAAGTGAATATTAGACGGTTCTTTAATTTTTCCAATCTATTTAAGCGACTATTGTTTTTCGGAGAAAGTTGGAGCGTCGTTACGAAACTCTTGATGCGCATTAACTCGTTGACCGATTTATTGTTATTTAGGGAATTCATATAACTTTTACTCTTTTATCATCATGATAGGTCGCTATTTCACCAATGAGAAAGTCAATTACAAGCAAAGAGAGAGAGAGAGAGAGAGAGAGAGAGAGAGAGAGAGAGTAATAAATTTGCGTTATTGTAAATGATAAATTGATGAGTTTGGAGCATCAATGAATCCAAAGCCCTCGTCTCAATGATCCACCCAACTTCTTTCAAACACACATTATCGGAAAAATCGTTACTTCAAATCTCTCATAACAAGCTATCGAAAGGTGAAGCTCATTAATAAAAGACGACGATACTCTCCTCTCTCTCTCACTCTCTTACTCTACCTCTCTATCTTTCTCTCTCTCTTTCTCTCTCTCTCTCTCTCTCTCTCGGTAAGTTCGTACCTCGAGCACTAATTAAGGATGCTCGTGCAGCGAGAGCTCGCAAAAAGTGCTCCGTAATTTATCAGTTTGCCAAAGCAGCCAAGAAAAACCGACCAATTATATACCGCTCGCTTCTATCTCTCGGATAAAAACTCCTTTTTTCCGTTCACTCTCGGAACAATGGAATTTAGTTTTTACATTAATTGTATCGAGCTTTTGCAGAAAATTTGTCGCGATCCCTTTGAATATAAAATGGCTTTACATCGAGAGCGAGCGAATATAAAGAGCTGTAATTTTCTGGAATATTTTCCATCTTTTGAGAAAGTTGGCTATGAGCCTTATTAAAATGTTATTGCTTCCTTGTCGCAGAAGTTTTCCGAAGTTGTTTAAAAATTATTAATGATTAAGGTTCACTGTGCGCTCCCGAGACATACACACCGCGTTCGACACGCAGACACCACCTGCGGCCTGAACCAAACCTCCGGATTAGAAAACTTTAAGAATATGATACAAGTTTTCAACTTGGAAAGTGGAGAAAAAAAATAGTCGTCAGCTGGTTAAGTTTTGTTAAAGCTGCGGCTATATACTTGTTCTGCATGAATTCCAAGCAGATATATGGAATAAAAATTAATCGAGTTATCAAAGTTGTATGCTTAAATAAATGGAGTTTTATGGAAATTAGGTTGAGTCTGGCGTTGCGTGCTGCAATGGGAAACTTTCCGATGTTATTTTAATGCTGTTGAATTTTTTCTTAAAATTGTGATTGTTGAATAAAATGGTCAAAAAAATAAATTTTTTAATCCTTCTTTCATAAACTATTCTAGAGTAAATATAAGATAAAGGAATTACAAAATTTATTATATAAATTCTAAAATAGTTTGTTAAGACAAACAATATTTGATTTAATAAAAGTTCAATATAAGATTTAACCAAAGAATCTATATCTTACATAATAAATATGAGTAGAATAACCGAGGACCATTTATACAGCTGAAAAAATAAGTTAACAAAAATTTAAAATTAGGCCAATTTCAATTCATTTTACTCTGAAAGAAAACTTTCGATATATGCACTTCTGTACAAAGCCTTACTTTACTTCTGCGTTTCGTTAAAACTGATATTACATCCTTTTGAAATGTTAATCACCCGAAACTTTGACCGCCATAAATATTCAAAAGGCGCGTTAATGTAGTCAACGTTTTCTTTTTAGATATTTTGTACCCGTTAATATCCACGAAGAACAGCTACCTAGAAATATTCGGAGTTTAAATCGCTATGCATTTCTTTTGCTATCCGCGCGACCACAGCCATATCATCGATAATTATTTTGTTCGTTTATAAAAACAGATTCAAATACATGATTTTTAAAGAGCTTCATACAAAATTATGAGTTAATAATAAAAGGGTAATAATGTAGGGCCTTAGTGTACTCTGCGAGGAGCTCTTCCCCTCCGACTTCCTCTCCTAGTAATTTCCGCACCTATACATATTATCCACAGGTGGTGGAGTCCACATTAAAGAGTTCCACTGAGCATCAGCATGAATATAACGGCATATGAGATCCTCCAAGTTACCCACGGCCAACAAAACGAAAAAAAGAAAGGAAAGAAGCGAATCAGTATTGTATAATTAAATAAGTGAAATGTACGTGTGTTTTCGCTTTTCTACAGCACTCGCAAACATTGCCACCCCTTTATTTATATAACCTTTCTCTTCGTCTCTATTCATTCTCGGTTCCCTCCCCCCACCCCCCACAAACACACTTTACACCCACCTACGCGCTGGTTTCATTTTTTTTTCACCCTCATTCTCAATTCCGCGCCTCTTGTTCATCGTGTTTGCTCGAGGCGATAGTCTTGCCATGCGTTTCAATGTAAAAAGCATTGACTTTGCTGCACTTGGCGCGCAACCGAGAGTATGATTAACTCACCGCTGCAGCAGGTCGCTCGCGTGAGTTTTTCTCCCGCTTTATTTAGCCGTCCGCTTCACCTACTTTATACGCGATAATTTCCTCGAGTCGAATCGTTTGAGTATCAAATGCATCGCCTACAGTGCTTTGCCACACGCGCACGTTCCTCTTTCGAGCGATAAACGATCGCGCGATCTCGTTTTCTCCCGCAGAGAAATGTTCAGTGGGCAGCCGGTGGCTATATACGCGACGATTAAAAATAGTCGCGATGAAATTATGCGCTTGGTTTCGCTTGCGGTAAAATTAAATCGCAAGAGGATATGTTTCTCCTTTGTGGGAGGCGCGCGAGAGTGCAGTCGATTTTCACTGGGTGCGGAACATCGCGTCGGCGAGCAGGAATTTTCCGCGGCCGAGCCACGCGCAAAATACACATACGCGTGCACATAACGAGCGGAAATCGATGGGATTCATTGCCCGTCGGATTTATTCGATTTATCCGTGCTGCGATTAAAAAATGTGCAGTGTCGCGCGAGCGCTACGCGCAGTTATCCCGTTTTCCCTTAATTTATATGTATCGCTGCGGAGGGCCGAGATATTAAATTACCCGTATATTCTATCTCGCGTATTAACTTATTTACCAATTTCTGCGCGTAAAAAAGTTTTTATGATTGTCTCCGAGCAAATTACGGTGGGTAAAAATGGCTACTGACACTCGCTGTGTGCATGTATCGAAAGCGATTAATTGGTGCGACCAAATTCGATGCGAATGCCACGCGTGGTCCTATGCAAGCTTTTTAATAAATTCGTCGCAAATTCTCTTTCGCATTCCTCATTAGTATTCGCGCCGAAAAACGTGAAATTATTATTCGTATAATCGTTAATTTTTTTAGTTATTATATCTGACATTAACCTCATTATGCTAATTCTCTCTTTACATTATTAATTCGTTGTATGCTCGCGAAACGACGTAATTTATTTAAATAATATGTAAGAATCGTTAGTGCGTACACGTGATTTTTCCCCTTTTTTTTCGCTTCAGCCTTATCATCGCGTTAACTGGAAAATTCAGAGTGTGCAATGCAAATTTGCTCCCCGCGCACATGTTTTTTGTGCGCCCAACACACGGCTGAGAAACTTTTTTAATCATATTATAGCTGGCATTTTAACATGTTTAAAATAAAACTTTATGCCGCGAGACTTGTAAAAGAGCATCTCCAATAATAGACGTGACTTTGCACCCGCGCTGCGCGTCCAACCTTTTCTTTTTTTCTCTTGAAAAGTTTATAATTATATTTTATAATGAAGTTGAATATGATGCTATTTTAAAAGTCTATATCGAGAAACTTGGATAATGCCTTTTTTTAAACGATTAATTAATGATCAAGATTCTGAAAAAGCATTATTTATATTGTATTATTGTCTTTAAGGATTAATCGCACAGTTGCGCTCTCCTCTCGAGCCAAACAAATCAACGCTTCGCTTCACCATAGCAGCAGCAATTAATAAAAGCATCGAATTAAATTGAAAATCCCCTCCGGCGCTTCATATGCAACATCTATTCCACCAACAATGAAAGTATAATGGCCAAATTAAAAAATTCCCATCGGCATCAGCCGCAGTCGAGCCGATATTCCCTAAAAATGCGTCAACACAACTCGGCGAGTATGCGGTATCCTGCACGGCCAACACTTTCTCGTCAATAAAATTGCATTCCCGCGAGGGAGAAAATGCGAATTAGATGCGCTCGATTAAGTACGCTTGCCTTGCATCCGCACACCCATATATATATAGATGAGGTAACAGCGTTAACGAGCGTCCGCGCGGTCGTTTCTCCTCGAAAAAAGAGAGACTAGACACCAAGTGAGTCTGCAGCGCACACACGACATTTATACATTCGTACACATGTGTACATGCACATAGATATATATATATGCACGTGCGTGTGTGTGAAGAGTCGAGGTTCGCGCCCAATAAAGTCTACACGATCGAGTCGCTCCGTTAATTCCATTCCGTTCACGGCGGTACGATAATGCGCGGCCAAACAAACGACGCCCATCCGCTGCCGCCGCTCTTTTTACCTTCCCTCTTCGCCTTTTTCCCCGCTTTCTTTTTATGCTGCAATGAAAGGATTTGTTTTTTCTTCTTTTATTATTATTATTCCGATACGCTGCGCCATTGTGAAAGGCTTACGGGTAGTGCGCATACGTTGTGGCGCATATTCTAGGACTGCTGTTCTTTTTTTTAAAAGTATAACCGTGCGCGAGATTATGAGGAACTTTTACATCGAAGGTGAATTTACAGTCCGATGGATAGATTGTCTTTCTTGCGCGTTAATCAATAAGATTTCAATCTATAGCATTTCTGCGAATTTTGAACAATACACGGATATCGTTCCGTCCTTTGACATTTCATCCGTCTTATCCGTAATCAATTCTATATCAAACGCTCATCCGAGATGCAACGCTCAAATCTAGAGTAACAGTGCCGAAATTGTAATTTCGAAACAATAGCAGATCAAAGCCTGCGCGCGCGCCTTAACCCATCCTTAACCCATTTTAAGGATAAAGTACCTATGCCAATTTTACAACCTATTCTCTCCATCTATGCCACTTGTCTCTCCCAGAATACGAATTTCCCTTCAAGATCGATTTAACTTTAGGATTCTTTTCAAATTAACCTACTTGATCTTTCTCTCGGCAGGCCTTTGTCATTTTCTCGCTCGCTTTATACATTTTGAGTGACGATTGTGCCGTTAACGCCCGCGACAAACGCAAAACTCTCGAACTTAAAACTTTGTAAAATGAAATTTCCTCAGAGATATTATAATTATAAAATCACTTGCGTAATTTGGCGACCGTCTTTTCTAATTCAAGTTTTTGTCAACGTCAAAGCTAAAGCGGCATTTAAAAACTAGAACAGCTTTCACGTTCGATCGTTCCACCCCCACGGGAAAAGCGATATATATTCGCTAAAAAAGGGATAGCAGCTTGCGATTCATCTCAAATGTGCACAGCGGCAATCATTTCCCAATATATACATATATACGTTGCAGGAAATTCACGGCTTCGCATGGGAGAACAAAGGAGAGATTAAATCTCGGGGACGAGCTCGTGCAGGAAGAGTATAGATAGGGACAAGTGCGCGCGTGCGACTATAGATGAATCGGATTCGACCCTCTTCAGCTTCGGCTAACACATCCTCTTTCTGTATATATAATATGAATCGGACCCGAGAGCTAGTCGAATCACGTGGGATATATATGTATATACATAGGAGGGAATCGCGCGACTCGACGAATGGATAGCGTGAGGAATGTGAAAAATGCGAAAAATGTATCGTCGCGGGCGTTGGCTCCGTTTTGTTCCCTATTCTTTTTTTCGCGCTCGCTTCCGTCTTTCATTTGTCTCACCCTCTTCATCCTACTCTTTCCACTTTGTAAAGTGATATTTCTCGATTTCCGAGTAAGTGCGCGCGGCATATATATTACAGTTCAAATATTTCGGCTATTTCCTCCTCGTCTATTTCGCTTGCTCATCCCTCTCGGTTTTATTGCGCTCTAGCCTTCGGTTTAGTCCATATAATTTAAGATACATCATATAGCGTGCAACAACGTAGCCGTTTATGGGCCGTGAGTAAGAGATCGTTTCGTTTCTTACACATTGTATTTTTAGAAAATATGTTAGACTAAAGCTATTTTAACTGTTATTTATCGCATGATCTTCCAACTTTAATTGGAGTTAAACAAGTAAACACGAGTTAAACCTCTATGAATGTTTCCAAACAGAGCTTACCGCATAATGGCTATCTGTATTTCTCGACAAACTGCGGCTAAATCAATAACTCGTGCGAATAATAATCAGTCAACCCGCTATAAGCAGCAAATGGCATCATCTCTAATCCATCTAAAACCAGCCGCAGGAATACGTGATTCCGCATACGAATCCGTGCAGCGCCAAATTCCGGGATCTTTAATAATTCGCCCACAGCGATCCATTGTCTCAAGTCCCAGGCATTCCTGCCACTGCATTATTAACTTGATCATTACAAATAGCTCCGGTCTCCCTTTCATAAAAACTTCTCCAGGATACTCCATCAAGTTTCGCTTCTACGATCAAGTCGCTCTTACATAAATAGGCAGCTGTTACACTCGAGAGGTCTGCGGACTCTTTGAGAGCAACTCGCGTACGATGTATGCACGCATAAATATATATAGATACACGCGTAACCATAAAAAACGTGTATACGTGGCTCGGAGCTTAAGGGGAGTGAATTTCTCTCTATCTCTTGGCTTATTTTTACCTCCCATCTCTCTTCGTCTCGCGAATCTGGACTCCGAGGGGCAGTAAATTTTCCGAGGTTTCTCCTCCGCGACGATGCAATGTGTATATATGCGATATGCAGTCGCACGTACGCGCGCCTACAACGTCGGTATATCCTATAAAAATCCTACATCGAGTACTGCCACGAATCTGATGGATGGAGAACCAAGTCTTCAAACCGTTAACTAATTTTTTTGTAAAATACCGCGGGCTTTAATACCCGATGTAATTGCGCATTTAAAGCCCGAAGCTGTTAAAAGCTTCGATTCGCCAGGCTCTCGCTCGTAAATAGACCGGGAAGCGCAGAGCTGGCGCTTGCCTTCAATGAAATGAACCTGAAACGTTCTCGAATCCGCGTAATGACGAGAGTATCTCTTTAGATAGCAGCTAACAATGGACCGGGCGAGCGCTACAATGTACGTGTAATGTCGCGAGTACGTAAGAACGAAAGAGAGAGAGCGAAAGAGAGAGAGAAAGAAGACTCGGCGGAAAAGAAAGAAAAGAAAGAAAGAAAGAAAGAAAGTAAAAAATCACTACTGTCTTCGGCAATCGGATAACGAGTGCTCGGCTTACTTGCGCGCGTCCCTCTATCTCTCGCTCTCTTCACCTCTCGATTTTCCGCGAGAACGCTTCATCCGAATTTTTCGCCTCTGCCCCCTCGTTCCGCCTATTATTTCTACTTCTCGTCTTTCCATCGCGTTCCCCGGGATTACAAATATTTGTTTCGCTAATGTCCGGGCACAGAATCGAGTTTGTTCGGGGAAGTCTCGGAGCCGATGACGCTCGTTATTTAAAAATAAAAAGAAAAAAAAAACACATCGTCGATTCCGAGCTTCGCTTCATTTTTGTCTTCGAATAATACACTTCTCTCTCGAATACTCAAATATAGTAAGCGCTCGCCCTCCTCAGTTGGAATGCACTCCCTTTATTTCTCGTATCCATCCTGTACACTGTAACTTTACAGACTCCTTTTTCACCAGCGCGCGCACACACACACACACACACACACACACAAAGTTCACGCACAGGTTCAGAAAGAGCCGATCGAACGATGAGCTTCCGGCATCTCGTCTCGGCGCGGAAAAACGGAAAAAAGGGCGTATATATAGGATCGACGGGAGTTTTAGAGAGAGCCATGTTTATGTATACATATATATATGTATGTATAGGTATCGATGAAAGATAGAGAGAAGCGCAGGAGATGAGACTCGTCGGCTCGTTAGGGAGGTCAGCGAGGCTCTTATCGTCGCTTATCGCAACCCTGTTATCTACCTCTCTCTCTCTCTCTCTCTCCCTCTCTCGCGAATTTCCTTCGACATCGGCTATCCACCCCTCTCTCTTTCTCTCTCATCCTAAATCGAAGTGGCTTTGACGAGAGAGCTGATGGCCAAAGAAGACGTGTGTATCTGCGTGTGCGAGAAAGAGAGTATATAGGGATCTCTTTACGGGTATTAGGCTACAGCGTTGGCCTGATGGTGTGCTTTTTTCTGTTGCTTTTTAGAGAGCAGAAGGGGGCCAGACAGCGATACGCTCGCGCCTCTTTTTTTCCGCTTGGCGAGTTTTGCCTGCGACCTCGAGTATTAGAGAGTTTGATGGTAGGGGAGAAGGGCCGCGACACCGGTGTGCCGTTATCCCGTCGGATTGAAATACGCTGTTAGCGCGAGAGGCTCGATATCGGTCTGCTCTGCACACCTCGTATATCTGTATATATGTACACTTGCATCGTGAGAATCGTTCTTCGCGTCGACTCGTTTGCAGTGAGTTTTGCGAGGTACTCGTGAATTTTGATGCATCGTTCAATTAGTCCATATGAAGCTTTGGGAAGATGATAATCGAGCTCTCCAAATAATTTACGTGGTATTTTTCTTTTTTTCTTCAACACGCGATGTTTGAATTATGGAAATTTCGTTGAAAATTTACGAGGAATGCAGCGGGAATTCAAGCGAATTCGGCGGGGGGAAAAAACCGTAAACCCTCTAGAAAAAAAAAAGTACTATACGTCTGTGTACCAGGCAGACTTAACGATAACGCCATATCGCGTGACAACTGATCATCCCTTCTCGTTTTTTCGTACATCTTTATATGTACGATTCGCCGGTATATACATACACCTCGTAAATCATGCATAACTTGTCTGCGATGAATATCGCGCGCACAATGGGGAAGCGAATTTCTCAACTTTTCCTCCATCCTTCTTTTTCTACCATTAAGAAATAGTTTTCGTTGCCGAGGCGAAACATGGGATTGCACTCGCTGCAGTTCCGTTTTTCTGTTTTGCTTGCGCGTGTAGCATCTTTTTTGCATCGGATGAAAATTAAAATGTATTATGAGATGTAAATGAGAGTAGTAGGATATCGCGAGTTTTTGTTTAGCTTGCCGCGCACAAAGTAATATCTTCAACTGAAAGTCTTACGAAACTAGTTTCAATTAAGCAAATATACGTTTACGGTTTGAACGAATCGAGCGAATTATGCGAGAAATCGGGATCCCATTTAAAAAGGATAAATATATTAAGTCTAATACAAATTAGCTTAGATATTAAATCGAATTTCCTCGGAGAATCCAAGAGCATTATACAATGCTGGGAGCTTCAAATATTTGATGTTGAAATTAAAATCAAGCTGTGCGCGCGAAGATTCAATAAAGATTCGATAAAGAAAGAGAAATCTCGAGTCTCTCATATCAATGCGAAAGCGATCGAGTTTTTGCTCCCTCCCTCCTTGTATCCAGAAAGCGAGCATTTAATTAGTATAAGCGTGACGATAATTAAAGTTCCACGTGACAAAAAAGAAAAGCCAGCAGCAGCAGATGAAAGAAACGAAGATGATGATGAAGAAGAAGAAGAAGAAGAAGCCTTCAGTTAATCAGCGCCGAGGAGATCTTAAAATCCCTCAAATAAAATGACGCTCTTAAAGGAGAAAAGCCTAGGATATAGAACTTTATACAGGTGCGATGCACGGCGAACGAGTTCCACGTAGGTATATGTATACGCATATACATATAGAGAATGGAAAAGCGTGATGTCGTCACGTTTTCCCAATGGGAGTTAATTAACTCGTTAATCCGTCTTGATTGCTTTGCGATTTGCTCCGTTCAGCTGAAACTTTTATACATGTACCGAGA
Organism: Megastigmus dorsalis; assembly: GCA_900490025.1. Taxonomy (NCBI): domain Eukaryota; kingdom Metazoa; phylum Arthropoda; class Insecta; order Hymenoptera; family Megastigmidae; genus Megastigmus; species Megastigmus dorsalis. The sequence goes on along the minus strand of UELU01142958.1, from coordinate 147,717 downwards.
GCTGCCTCCCCCGCCCCTCCTGGAAAACGGCCGGGAGACGAACTTTCGGCGTAATATAACTCGAGCTATCATTCGCTTCGCGACCTATCCCCTCGAGCGATATTTCTCCTGCTCCTCTGCTTCTCTTTCTTTCTTTCTTTTTTTCTTTTTTTTTTTATCATCGTCGCTTGTTATACGGGGGCAAAAGAGCGCGAATAAAAGTGAAACTGTGCCGACGGGGACGGCGGTTGGTGGGTGACGAGTTTCGTGCAGCAGTGCCCGCGGGACGGATTAAATCGCGAATGACTAATTTTCGCGCGGGCGCCGTTTATGAAGGATTGGGAGAGAGGGAGAGAGAGTAGAGAGCTTTTCGCGCGCCGTTAGAAGTTTGCGACTAGAAAGGAAGGCTATCTCTTTTTTTTTTGCTTTGTGGTCGCGGATGGAGCTGGAAAGATTACTTTGTGGAACCTTTTCCTTTGCCTCGTGTGATTGGTTTTTATTTTTCTCCTCTTCGTTCGTGTCTTTGACTTTTTTTTGGATTGTTCTGCTGTGATGTTTGATGGTGATTTCAGGTTTGAAATACTTGATTGCAACTTTTTTTTAAGCTTTCAATGATTGATATTATTTTCTATCGTAACGTATAATATGTTATTTATTAAATTAGTATTTATTAAAAACCAGAGTGTGCCATTTGCTTTTTAAAATGTGCGGAGAAATTCGCCTCCAACGCGAGTAGTTATTCAAACGAAGTAAAAACTCGGAGTTAAAGTATTCAGGCTGCACAGGTTCGCTCGTTTCTATCGAAATATGGCCGCGAAACTTTTTAAGAGCTCGGGCACATCGCATCGTAGCGAAAAGCTTTCACAAAACGCCATATACTTTCGGTTGGTGAAACATTAGCTTATATCCCGCTTGTTCCTTGAGACTTCTTACTCTACCGCGCCACATAATGCGGATAGTACGAAAGTTGTTTTGCTGCGCTTCTTCGCCCAAGATCAAACAGAATGTGTAATCATAAATTTTCTTCCGCAACCGAGCAGTTCCGATATATACTTCGACATCCTCTAAAAGAAAAATCCATTTTTCTCCACCACTCGGTCCAAGTTGAGTCGTTTCCACCGAACCACTTACCTTTTGAAGAGGCTGAAAGTGGACGAATTCACGCGAAAGCGATTAGAGGGCCGTGGCGAAGAAAATCCAACTTGGCGAAGCGGCGAGTGCGTCGAAAAAAGGGTGTGCGGAGAGTGAGAGAGCGAAAAATTAATGAAGAGAGTTTAATTACATAGACACTTGGAGCAATGACTGGCGCAACGCTATCTTACCAACAATTCTCTTGGTTCGCTGTTTTCAAACTGTGTATGATACTTTTTAGCGAGTAGGAAAAACTTTCGTGTATTACTTGATTTATTACAGCCTGTATGGAACAAACAACTGATTAATTGATTAAAAATCATCATTTGGGGAATCGTACATGTTTGTAAATAAAATGTGCACTTGCATTAATATTAACATTCAAAATTGGATTGACCGATGTGTTTTACGGAACTTTTGTTCGCATTCCTGCACTCGAGCGTTTATTCAAAAACAATGATAAAAATATTGCTTGCAATAGACCCTTTATTATATTTACTGTTAATGAAACTTGCATTCGAAACAGAGCTCGTGTGTCTGTATTTTATTTGTAAAAAGCATAATTAATATAGAATTAATTTGAGTTAAAAAAGTAGTAAAGTCCAATGCTCCAATTTTGAATTGAAAGATAACTTTGAAGAATTACGATACGGTACAAATTATTTCAAAAACCACTTTTCAAATATATTTAGTCATAATAAACATTATAGCAGTGGATTGTTCGCACTTTCCTAATGAAGTATGCAAAAGAAGTAAAAGTAAAAGAAAAAGTGACAAAAAAGAGCAAGAAAAAAACCATCAACTAAGAGAAACTTTGCTAGAGATAATGTTGAAGGAGAAAAAAGGAAAGAGTGAGAGAGAGAGAGAGAGAGAGAGAGAGAGAGAGAGAGAGAGAGCGAAGCGGCCGAGGAAATGGCAATTCTCCGCGAGAAGAAACTGTACTCTCCGAGGCGCACGTGAAACTCTTGTCTAGACCCTTTTGTCCAACTAGTCCGAAGCACCACGTGTCCAATAGAGAGAGAGAGAAGGAACATCGTGCAGCGTCTCTCCCGCAAAAATTCGAAGGGGGAAGGTGGATCGGGGCAGTGGAAATTAATCACGACGACGTTGCCGGACGCACAAGCTACGAGAGAGAGAGAGAGAGGGAGAGATGACTGCGGAGGCCGATTGAGAAAAGAAAGATTAACGACGCCTTTTCACGACGGATTATCGAACGTTGCCGTACTTTAGCGGCCCCTTTATAACTGCCTTCTCTTCGTCGTTGCGCTTCGACTTCGTTCTTTATTTATTTTTTTTTTTTTTTCATTTACTATCCTATCTGTCTTGTTGCGAGTGCGATTGGTATAGTAAGCCTAATTTTTAAGGGGATCGAATCGCTTTTCCGCCGCCCGACTCGTTTATATATTACGACGAGCCTCTGTTTAACAATGCTGATCATTTGTTTTTTACCGAGTGCATCGCTATTTCGCACGCGGGAATTGCCGATTACCTTTCATCCTGATTATCGTATCAAGCGCGTAAAGAGTATAGCTATGATAATTCCTTGCTATATGCAAGATAACGAAATCAATAAAGAGCGTTATATATGGCATTGAAAATAATAAATTATACGATGTGTGCGAAGCTTGGACGATTGCGTTTTTCAATATTCGATGCATTGTTTCAGATCTATAGTTTAAAGACAATTTATCTTTCCCCCTCCTTTATGGTTTTCATCTAAATTTCGGAAGGCTCTCTCCAGCTTTTAATGTGTAAGTAATTGTCATTTCACAGCTAGCCTCCGGAGTGTGCACACTTTCGTACTTTCGTGCCCCACCGATTGTCTTAATTTAATTATATAATAATTTTTGGTAATATAATGAGCGAGGATAGTGGAGGTGTGGGAGAAAGTGAGTGATTTTTGCGCGGTTTAAGTTTTTGTGATATTTTCGATAGAAATTAATTTTTTAAATTGTATAGTAATTTTTCCCGTTAATCTTGTTTTCAGTTTTTATAAGTTTTGACTGGCCTTCAAGAAGAGTTTTAATAACAATAGCGAACCGATTATGCAATAGAACATAAGTCTGAAGGTTTGTATGTGTGTCACAAACGTGCGACGTGTATCATTAGTTTAATATTGTGTTTTTTATTTATTTGTTTTGGTTAGCCTGAAGAGGAGGGTATAATATATAAGCCCTCGAAACGTCGCAAAAGTAAAAATAAAGAGAGAATTTTTGCAGTTATATTCCATGATGATCAATGATTTCACCTTTCCCAGTATAAAACTAACTTACACGTGAGATTGATTCAGCTGAGACATATTTGTCAAAATAACAAATAAAGACTTTCTCACGGATAACGTCTATGAAAATTTCGATTAAACTATAGAATAGATAGTGAAACGCGTGGAAGAATGGAGCAAGGATGCGAGCATTGAATGAGACACAAGCGGAGTACATTGCACAGTGGAGAAGCTAAGATAGTGGATAAATAGGCTTAGCCCGAGTCTGACAGCTTAGACAAGTTGTCTAGAACCTGTAGCAAGCTATCGGACACAAATCCTGACAAGACATCGTATTTTTTCGATCGGCACGTCGGGGACTAGACTTTAGAGTATAGCAAACTCCGCAACGTTGAGCCTAATTGAATATACGCTACGATAAGGGCAAGTCTTTTGTGACGGTATTTTCCGTAGAAGAAAATGTAACGTGTTTCATCTATATTATAGCTAAAAGAAGATTTGCTAAAAAATATTAACCTCGAGCAATGGCGCCACATCGTAAAAGTTCCAAAGGCAGCAATATAACACTAGCAGAACATTAATGGAAGTAAACAGGGAGAGAACATGCTTAACATCAAAACTGTATAAGCCCATAAAGAGCACGAAGCATAGGGAAAATATGAAGCGGCGTAACGTAACAGGCGCGAATACATACACGCACACGCGAACTCGGGGATTCAGATAAAGAACGTGTACAAACGATATACACTCGTAAAGTAGCAAAAAGAGAATAATTTCTCTATCGAAATAAACCGGGCATGGTTTTATCATAGACGTTACCGATCGCTTTTTTTATGATTTCCATCCCGTAAAAAAACGGACGTGGATTCTCTTCTTTTTTTATGTAAATTGACCAAGTTTTGTTTTTTGTTCTCTATCAAGCTGCGTTTGTGTACGTTCCAGAAATAAAGTTGACACAGTCTAAACGATGCAAGCTCTCGTTATAAACTTAGAGCATACAAAAATGTATGCATAGGTCGCATTTTTAAGCTCGTAAACTTGGGTGCAAAACGTTTGTTGAAGTTCTGAATCTCTTATACATGTATTTGTATATGCACTCGTTTGTCCTTTGTAAATTTACGGTAAACAATGAATATCTTATCGAGAAACATCTGGGTCGTTCCTTTAACGCTTGCTTTGCGAACTCTCAAGTTATGCGCCCGGAACAATTGGGTTCTTCGTGCTTTGAGGGCGTATTTAGCTGTACTGTCAGACTGGAAGGATAACGGAATAATATTGTTTGAGTAATAATAATGTTAAGCATCTTAGCGAAACTTTTGCTAAACTCAAATTAACAAATTTTACTGGGCAAATGCTGAAAGTGCATTAAGTATTGAGATTCCGAAAAGGTTGAATTTGAAGTATCACGATATAAACTTGACATTTATTGGTATCTAATAATAATAAGTTTATACAGAATGTATAGGATGAAGCGCTTGTTCTGACAAGGTTTACTCAGGCGTTTGACAGCCTGTCTTCTTTTCTATTGTTTCGTGTCGGCGACCTTTCGAAGCCAGCTAACTGGACTAACCCGATTCTCACGTATACCAACAAAGATAACATTTAAACATAAGGTTTGTAAACTTACGTAACAAATAAGATTTAGTAAAGTGAAAAGCTGTGACTCACCTGTAACATAAAGGAGCACACATTGCAATTAATTAGATATTCTCGGTACAGGTCATGAATATATCATATTATATTGTAATTGCATTTCATTTTGACAAATAAATGAATTTATCCTGAAGAAATAAAATTCAATAAAAACAATTAAATGGAGTGTGTTAAAAACGATTTATCTCCGTACATCAATTCAACGCTTTTATATGAAAATATAATTAAAGTGAAAATCAAATTTTTGTTGAGTCGTGCACGAAACAACAACACGACACGAGGACAGAGGTCAGCGCACCACGTGGGCGTAACTTTTTCCATTATGGCTTGTTTTTGCTGCCGTGTTAAACTAAACGATTTGCGGTGCGCTCGGACAGCAGTTATATTCATTTGCATCGTAAATATCCGAGAATTGTTTTTAATTGTAAGCATCGTTCAGATGTGCGCAAGCACCGTATAAGAAAAGATTAATTAGTTTTTCAAGATAATTGATGTTCTCAACTTTTATTATTATACACACAGAGGATGCACTCATAGAAAATAAAAGGGAAGTATAAAAGATTTATGTAAATTTTACTACTGCTTAAACTAAAAATGAATAATCAAGTCTATTTTAAAAGCGAAACTTTGAGCAAGTATCGTATACCTACACAATTGTAAAGATTAATCAATCAAGTATGTCCCTAGTAATTTTAACAATAACTCTTAACAATTACCTCCGATGGCTTTCGTGCTATTCGAAAAGTTTAGCAACAATTAGCATTGGAATAATTAATGGCAGCTGCTAGGAATCAACATCGCCGAAAATTTGCTGCTAGCTTATACACGCGGAGATTAATTAATTAAGTTATGCTTCTGAAATGGTCTAATGAACACTTCGACGAACTAGTCGAACTGCGGCCAGAGAGTCTAGTTACTAATTCGAAATTCAATTCGCGCAAAGAAACTCAAACTTGGCGGTGTTGGCCGCAGAACGCTTACTTCGATGTGCAGTATAAGTATATGTATACTAGGGTGTCCCTTATTTCCCAAAGGTCGTGTCTGTAGGCACGGGTTAAACTTTGAATTTGGGGTCATTCGAAATTTCAAACATGTTTTTTTCGTCAAAAGAAATCGATCTAGGGGGCGGCATGAAGTGGCATGATCGATTTCTGGAATTTGGGAAATAACGGACACCCTAATGTATACACACCAGCATGTCAAAAAGTAATGCGAGCCACACGTCGAAGCGAACAAGCAGAAAGATTATTTTCCCTCGATTTACAAAGATGCTCCTCGAGAATGAAATTTAATAATAAACAATCAAAGTATAACGCATCAATATGCGAAGCTTCTCTGATGAGTGTTAAAGCTTTCGCATCGTTCGGCCGTAGAAACCGAATGCAGCTTTCACGCAAAGCCATAAAGTCCAAGGCGAAAAGCCCATTCGGATACGCAGTACCTTTAAGAGAGCATTTACGAAGCCGAAAAAGAGCTTTTGCCCACGCAGAGAGACAGAGAGAAGCCTTTTGCCCGAGAGTAAAGCTGCAAGCGGGAAAACCATATTCGTGGAGCATAAGGACTGGCATGGTATATAAGACTGCCCCTCTTTGACGCGTGCGAGCGTTTTGCAGGGATTAGCTTTCCGTAAAGGATGGAAAACTTGTAAAAGCAAAGGTGCACTTGTGCACGTATTGCCTGCTCGGTGTGTGAAAGAGCGCATGGGATTTTACGAATGTATGTTTAGCGGGCTTTGCGCGCGGATAACGTCTCACCGCTGCTATTGTGTATATCCGTACTGCTGCGATCAAATCAAGTGGATAGAGCAAAAGTGTGACTGCAATAGGGTCAAAGACTATATTGTGTGCCGAAATACTGTATTATTATTTGATAATGTCTTTTAGTTTAGATTCGGAGGGTTGCAGAGGAAAGCTTGGAATGTCTGCTGTCGGTCCAGTTATCGACGAGAGTTCTATAAATAAGCAGACTATTATAGAAATATTGAAACCGGATATCTTCGATCTTATCAACCTGTCTATTTTATGGATGAGCATAAGAGTCCAATATAAAAATAGTAAAGAATAAAGTAGAATTCAAATGAGATTTTACGTATAGAAATTGAGAAAACTTCTTTGTACTTATAAATATAGTCTTTGTAACCGAGTTACCATATCAATTTTCAATTTAAATACCGAAGAAATTTGAATATGAAATATTTGAAATAAAATAAAGGATCGATACATTGTGGACTGGCCTCAATTTTTCGTTTATTTCATTTTGTATCATCAAACACCGCAAACTTGTCTTTCATCGTTGACGATCAATTGCGATCTCGAATTTCCCTTCATGTATACACGTCAATTAAGACAGATCTGACGTACTAAAAGAATCACGTAGGCGTTAACTAAAATAAATATTAAAAATTCCCAATTAATAGCTCAAAGTATACATGGCCGAGTTGCTCGAGCTCGGTCATAACAATGCCCATCCAAATTCCAATGAGGCGCAAAATTTACACTCTTGCGGAACGATATCTCCACATACCACACACACGTAGATTCGCAAAACTTTGGCCCTTTACACACATAATCCATCGCTAATCATTTTTCCCCTCCGCTCGCGTGAACTATGCGGAACCGCGGCCGAGAGAGAATTCGCGCTCGAAACAATGCACCAACTCTCTCTCTCTCTCTCTCTCCCTTACACAACAAAGCGCTTGCACGCATATATACATCCAGCACATTTTCCCGCGGCGGCGGCGGCGGCGGCCTTTTTTCCCCCAGCACAACTCCTCTTGCGCGCGCGAAGTGCATATATATAGGTGCTCGCGAATTTGCCGTGGTGCGCGCGTGTACAGAGGGGGTAGGTAGGCGCGGACTGCGATAAATAACGGCGGCGCTGAAGGCGTACACGCGCTGCGAGCTTTGTAATCCCGTGACGGTCTCTCTTATATACCCCCTCGCACACACACACACACACACAAACGCACAGGCACGCACACACCGAGGTCGACAAGTAGGTCCGAGGTCGGTGTGCAGTTATGGAGTGGCGGTCGGTGTATAGCGATAGCGTGGGGGGTTGTACAGGAGGGCCAGAAAATGAAAATCTATGCCTCTGTTTACACGTGGCCTCGTTTGCTTAGCGTTTCAGCCTCTCGTTAGCATAGATAACCGACACCCCAGGCTCTCTATCTCTCTCTCTCCCTTTCTCTCCCTCTCTCTCTCTCTCTCATAGGTGTGCGTTTATTTTGATTTTTGCGATTGTTTGTGTCTGCATTTTGTTACAGCTCCACTTTTTTTGGAAAACTAGCCCAAGCCACGATTTTTGCAGTTAATTGTGCTGTATTTAAGGCTGCGGCTGTGAGGTTGTGACTTTTTTTCCTTCCTCCAGAAGGAAGCTTTGTGATGGAGAAAAAAAATTTCGCGCAAGGCAGAATGGTCAAATTCGTATTGAGCTGCAAGGTCGTAACTTTTTTAGTAAATATGAACGTGAACACTTATAAAGTGACCTTGCCTATGAATTCCAAACTTGGATACACGGCAAATACAATTTTCTCAGAAACTGGCGATTATCCTAGTATTATGAAACAGAAAATTGAAGAAAGGAGCAAATTACAAGGTTCAAGATCTCTAGACTCCCAGCCTTATCAAAATAATGGATTGAATATATAAGGTATGCATGCATACCATATATCAATATTAATGTATTATTTTTTATATGAATTCTATTTGTAATTGCTGAATAGGATTTTTTACAAGTAGTTTTTATAACGATTGATTTTATAATTTTGTTTCCTTTATTATTGGATATCCGCTTGCTTATATTCTTGTAAATAATTTACGAACAAATTATTTATTTGAGTGGTACTGTTGACTACTTTGGATTAGTTCACTACGCATCTAACATAGTTACTCCACTTCCTTATTCTCAATTATTAACTTGGCCAAACGACAGTGGATTAGAGTTTTCAGATAATCCAAATTGGGAAACATCAGAAGCTTCATGGATTAAAGTTAGTCTCAATTTTTATTTAGTTCTTAAAATATGTACCCAAACATTTCAAATCAAAATAATATTTTTTAAACTTAGATAGTTCCGGAGGGGCTTAGGCTTTTGTTAAACAAAATTAAAGACAACCATGGCAACCCATCTGTATATATTTTAGAGAACGGCATGCCAGATGGAAGTGGAACAAATGACGTTTTTAGAATAAATTATTTCCACTCTTACATGAAAGCGATGTTAACGCAGCTATGAAGCAAGATATGTGTAATGTTAAAGCGTACGCCAATGAATTGGCAGCGGTTTTTTGTTTCTGTTTATTATGGATGGATGCAGCGAAATTACGTGTGGTTGTTCTTTTATTTTCTGGATTCTGCGCGCGATACGGTTTATCGGGTTCATAAAGGAACGCGTGATTGATGCGGGCTATGAACATTTTCGGGTTGACACGTTATTTTCACTTGCGTGTACGCTTCCTTTTTTTTTTGCATAAAAGGGCTTTTCTTTGACGTTACGCACGGTGCTATTCATCTTTTGCTGCGTTTTATTGGATGTGACAGACTTGTGTGGTCGCTTGTAGCGCTGATGATTTTCGACGCTTTTTCGGCTCTTTTGCGCGTGACGATGATTGATAATGAAGCGAAGGTGATGTTGAGAACTCCATCAAGTGGCGAAAATGTCGGTGCAGCTTGAGTTTAATGGTTCAATGATATTTATTAATATTTTTTTTGAAGATCGATAATAGTAAAGATATATAACTTCACGATATAACTATATACATCGCGTAAGGCTTCAAATGCTAACGTGGAGAAGTGGAAGTGGAAGGAGGAAAGTGAAAGACTGTTGGCAGAGCGGAGAACTACTGCAAGAGAGAGAGCGAGTGTGAGATAGAAGACAGAGAGAAAGCGTAAGAGTCATCATAAATAATTGCGAATGTGTGTAGCATTGTAATCTTTTTTTATCAAATAAAAAATAAATAAATAGATTGAGTTTAAATGGCAATAAACAGACTTCTTTCTCTATCTCATATTTCACTCTCCCTCTTCACTTTGTAGCTTACTCTCTATATCTTCTATCTCATTCTCTTTCTCTCTCTTTTGCAGCTCACATCAGCAGCAGCACTTTCTCCCTTCCACTTCCCTATTTCCCCACATTAGCATTTGTGTATAGCTATATCGTCTATTGGAAGGGACACAGCTATACTACCATCAAGTTGTAAGAGTTGTACAGTTTTTGCGTGAAAAATAGTAAGACTGTAAGTAACTAAGTACGGTAAGGAATAATTGATGCTGTCTATTCTCTAATTGTGACTTACATTCGATAATGAATTGATGACGTAAGCAAAATGTCGAAAAAAGAGAGTTAATAAAAGATTCTTCTAATTCTATACGCTAATTACCTTGATAGGTATTGAATATGTGCCTAAATAAAATTGGATATTTTTTAATAAAGACCATATTCTTCTCATTCGATCATCGATCGATTAATTAAAAATATTGATCAATTTTAAAAGTTGCAATCAAACTGATTGAAATTTTTATTTGGAAATAGCACAGCGTAGGTACTGATGTTACACCATTATCGTAAGTATTTTGCATAATTTGACATATTATCAATTTCCGCAAATACGGAACATCGAGCACTTTACTTAAAATTCAATAACTTCGGTATCAGTTCTTTATGGAAAAAGCAATTTCATATATTGATCATCGGTAACTGCGTGATTAAATGTATAATTTGAAAATTCATATTTTTAATTGGTCTTGTATACATATATACATATCACTACTCGACACAACTATTCGACTGCAACACTGTTATGAATTTCCGTATTTATTATTTTTCTCAAACACCATGGCCGTAAGTTTTTAAATGTTACCACGCAGTAAAAAGCTACATGCATTTGATTAAAATATTGCATAAAACGAAACGACTCTTAAAATTGAATCTACATTCTTTATAAACAGTCGAGAGAAGTTTCGTATTCCATCACTCGCGAGCCTTGTTTTCCATTTCCAATTTTCAAACTTCATTCAATTTGCCGAGTCCCAAATGCTTCATCGAATCAATGCACGCTACAGCGAGAGCGAAAAGCCTCCCGGTAAGGCTAATCATCGTCCAAATCCCTCGTAAAAGTACTCATCATCGTCATCGCCGCACGTGTAGCGCACGTAAATAATCCATCGTGAAAATTTTTATCGGGAAATAGATCCATCGATGGGCATATATATGTATATATATACGCTTATACATATATCCACGCATCGCTGAGCTCAGGGCAAAAAGCAATTACTATCTCGCCGCTGGAAAATCCTCTCGCCTCCCCAGTTTGAAAAGCTCATTTTTCGCCGATAACAAGGCGAATCGGGTATATGGCGATTCCGTTGGGATGCGTTAATGGCTCTATATCGTTCCAAAGCTTTAATTAGAAGGATATCGAGAGACCGAGAGCCAATCTTGGACAATCTCGTGCCAAGTCCCTCTGCTGCTGCTGCCTGGCGAATTTCCGATCTCTCTACTCTGTACTCTATATAGCTAGAGACAGAGTGAGAGATAGCGTATATATATATAGTCCGGTATATAAAACGCCAAGACATTCAGGGCTTTCGAGCGGGAAATCGAGTTGCGCCATCGGTGAATGTGTGCAGCTTCTTTTTTTCTCTCTCCCAGCACCGGTGAAAAAAAAAGAGAATGAATTTGGTATAGGAGAGAGAAGCGAATGAGATCGCCGTGATACGAGAGATAACCGATAAGAAAATCGGCGTTTCGCAGCGAAATTCGTAATTTTTTTTATCGCGCGCATTGAGCGTTACATCGTATATTCGCGCGATCCCGATCTAAATCATAAAAGTGTTTTACTCTCGCGGCGGTGGCAGGGGACAATTTTTGTTTCTGAATACCCGCGTTACTCTGCGAATGCTTTATTGCGACCTACTTGTCGGGGGAGTGTAGAGTGGCGAGCAAAAAAAAATTATTAAAGAGCAAAGTGATATAAATTTTGAAAGCGACTGACAATCGCGGACGACAATAAAATAGAGGTTGCAGAAATTTAGCATTTTAGCGTCCTCTTTTACCGTAAAAAACTGTTTGGCGAAAGAGAGTTTTATGCGTTTTACGTAGCCACACAAGTGCAATATTCAAGCATGCACTAATTGCAAAAATAATAATAATCTGGAGCATATACTTTACCGACACGAATTACCATAATAATCCCTTGCAGAACGTATTACACTTTCAAATTAGCCAAAAGAAAAACGCGAATTAAAAGAGTTCCTTGCAATTTAATCTCTCAAAGTCGTTGCCTAAAAATTTAACAAAGCAATCCATCCACGTGCAAGAACGAGGAGGTCCGTGACCCCGCAAAGAAATACGAAAACTAAAAAATGAACATTAGGGTATTATAATAAAGCAAGATGTCGGAATGAGAGCTCGAAGAGTGTATGCGGCAACCGACGCACACCAAAATTCGCCTCTATTTTCATATGTATAACTGGCAGCCGTGGGGGGAAGTAACGAGGGTAGGAGGAAATTCGTCGCAGTGCGTCGCTGCGAGTGAGAGAAAAAGTTTACCACGCTTTCAGCCCACACCCCCTGTTTAATTGAATTTACGTTCTTTTTCAGGGACCTTATTATTATACTTTGCACTGCTCTTGTTTGTCTTCGAATTGAAAACGAATTCCGCGTATAGCGAACGATGAATACAGTTGTTGTTTAGCTTACGTTTGTTGTTTAGCGAGTAAACAATGCGATTTGAAAAAGCTGAGCGTTAAGGCCAAATAAAAAAAAAGCGCAACTTTTACACTCTCGACACGATTTTTACAAAACTGTACGAAAGAGAAATTGCACGAGCCTCGTTCTCTATTTGTTAACCGCTATCGCTCTTATCGGCCTCAAGTTTATCGCACGGTATATACGCTCCACGTTTTTCTATACATTTCACTTCCGCACGCCTGAGCACATACGCTTTTTGCAAAAAAAACTTTAGGTTTTCCACCGGTTTCGCGGCTCAACACGAACGCTTATACCCGCAGCTCGCGGCATTTTTAAGGAGAAAAAAAAACGCTACCGCGGCTTTTCAAGTTGTACGCCGCGAGTAAACTTCTAGCGGTGGTAAGGGAAGCACGCTAGCTTAATCTGTTTTCCGAAACGATTAGCTCGATGGGCGGAACGAAGTTGGGAGATTACGGCGAATTTTTAATTTTGAACTTTATCAACCGCGCGAAATTACGTCGAGCAATAAAATTATTAACCCGCCTATATCACACGGTTAATTAGCCGGCCTATCACACGGTTAATAAGGATTTCAGTTTTTCTTCCGTATTGCGTACGCTTTAATTAAAATTTGTGTTCTGGGCTTTAATTTTGGACGCGGCGCGCGGTCGACAGGTTGCGAGATAAAAGATATACCCGCGCGATGTGCTTTGCAGGGCGGCCGATATATGTATAAACTATGAAAATTAAAAAGTTTCATTGCATTTCGGTTATTTCGGTTAATTAACGCCGCGGAATAAAGCGACCTACATTTTTGGGAGGAAAATTAATTTAAATTAAATGCGTTCACTAACGCGCTATAGGTTCTTACTCCCTTGCATTACCATATCGACTCATTTTTATCGCGCGGACTCGATTTTCTCAGATATATTAGATTCTAGAGGAATTTCTTCAAGCCGTTATAAGTATTCCATCTCCAAACAAGCCCATAGAAAATTAACGAACTCCGCTCGAAGAAAGAACAATGAACGAGCACAAAGACGTCCTTCACCGCTCGACGTCTTCCTCCTCCTCAACTTTAAAAGTGCATCCAATCTTGATAAAAGGCCCATTTCCAATCGTCATTTATTCAGACGAAAAACACAGCGACCGCGTATACCGCACAAAGACCCTTTGGTACTGCGTAAAAGCACAACGTCGTATACGTATATGGAGAATGAGAGGAAAAAAGTCTATAAATAAAGGCCCTCCGTCCGCATGAAACAGCGAAACCGCGAGGAAATTATGCCGACGTTCAGCGTCGCTTAAGCCACCTTCGCTATTACGACCGAAGAAAGTGACTAACGACTATATGCCTGCCTCCTCCTCTACCTACTCCCTACCCCCCCCTCCCCTCTCTCACTCATTCACTCTCTCTCTCTCTCACTCGCGAGCGCATTCACACTCGATAAGCACTCTGCCTTTGAGCGGAGAGCCTTTGCCGCAGCCGCGAGCTTTACCGGCTGATTTCCGCCTGTCTTCCACTATACTTGCTCTCCCCCTCCGTCTCTCTTTCTCTTTCTGTCTTTCAATTTCTGGTTTTCCCTGCTTCTATGCGTATCCTTTTGCTTTTGCAATTTAACCTTCTTGGACTTGGGGATATAGTTGCGGAGGAATGAATTTTTTATGTATGCGCCTGGAAGAGCCTTTGTTTGTATTGTAACCCTTTGAGTACGGGATTGAGAAAGTTCGAAAAGATAAGGTTGCAGGTATTGGTTTGTGTGCAGCCTAACGTTGCTTATATTAATCCGGTTTCATTCAGCGATTCAATTTACGATGACATCGTTGTGCTGTCTAATAAAGCTTGTGTACAATATCAGTGCCTGCTCAGTAGTATTAACAATTTAAGTATACTATTGTAGCATAATCAATATGCATTGCTTTCAAATAAGTATGTAGTCTGACTAAATTCGACTGTTTCAATATGATTACTTCAATATGTTTTTATCATTCACATTTCACTTTTACAATTTTCACCATAAAAGATCATTTAATCATCAACTATGTTTTAACATGTTTCGAGCAATATAATAATAGTATCGTAAACATCGAATCCAGCCTAAAATATTATCTCGAACACTCGCTGTATACATCGAAAGTCTCTGAACCATCGATAACATTTAGCAGCTCTCTATTCCTCCCCCCAAATTTCATATTCCTTTGCTATCGCAAATTTAGCATTTTCGTAGAGATTTATTCGCGTGATGTAGCTCACATACACAGAGACAGACAGAGAGAGAACCGTTTGTGTTCGCGAATGTATGCACTCGCAGAGGAGGAGCTTCAAAAAGAGTTTGTTTTTTCGACGCGATTCTTGACTTGCAAAGCAGATGCCTTTTAAAGCTCGCATGTATATACATAGCCGATTTGCATTCAACATGTATTGTGCAAAGATAAACATATCGAGCGGCTTGCATGGCTAAAAATCTGTTTCTGTTTATATTGCGCGATATCTCCCCGTATGCGTATGTATGTATAATGTGTATAAAGCCTTTCTCTCTCTCTCTCTCTCTCTCTCTCTCTCCCTCTCTCTCTCAAGTTACGGAATTTTCTAGGCGGATAAAAGTTTAGTCGCTATTTGCGCAACAAAAAAAAAGCAGCATCAGGGAAATACAGCAATTTGGAATTTGCATTTACGCTCGGCGGGGTGCGATATTCTCCGTCCAAAGCAAAGATTTTCGCGGGAATTCATTTTGATGGAACAGACAGGCAAAAAAAATAGAGATCGCCTCTCATTTGCATAGCGATATTTTGTTAAAGAGAGAAGGACAGTCGTTTTTTTTCCCCCGTTCAAAAGTTATTTCGCAAACGCGTGCACACAAAAGGAATTAAACTTTTCATTTGCTTTATAGCGCGCTGAAATGTATACGGCGCGGGTTGGGGTATCTTACGCGAATTTCGCCGACTAAGAGCAATTCTATGTCCCTGCCATTTGTAATCTCGGCGAATTTTCAAGAGCGACTTGCCTTCTCTCGCTGCGAAATATTCTTATAGCTTCGTACGCTTTGAACAATCTCGCCGACTACTTGTACTATGAATAAAAACTCTCCTCGAGTATCATCCAACCCTCTCCAAATGCAAAGAGATAGAAAGAGAGAGAGAGAGAATAGATCGAGCAATTTAAATTCAGTAATTTTCCTCGATACAAATATCGTTCTAAATGCGATTCAACTGTTTTTCCGATACGATTGGCGAATGTATATATTGCACGTGTCACCCAGCGGAAATCAATGTAAACAAGAAGAAAAATTTGTCGAAAACTAAACGGAGGCTGCTGCAGCTGTCAGTAGGTCAAACTGTCCCTGGACGCTCGCTCGGCTGCGCGCATGCTATTCGCACTCAGGCGTCGCTCCAGAAGCATAAAAATTTCCGCAGCACAGCAGCGGCAAGACTTATACTTTTCACTCCGAAATTCCGAGGCGAAGGACACTTTATCAGCTCCTCCCGCCTTTTTTCTCATATGGCTCTCTCCCTGCGCACTACTCCGTCTGTTTCATTTTACATCAGACGCCGCTGCCGCTGCTGCGTATAAAAATGCATACAAATCGCTCTTTGCCTCTGTGGCGTGCATTTCCCTGACCGGAATAAGAAATGTATACGGATACCCAAAAAGTGCCTTGCCTATAGCCATTCATTAATAATCCAGACGATTTTCACCTTTCTTCTTCGATCATTCGGCAAACGTTAAGTCATAATATATAATCTTCCAATTAACGACTGTGTGCAATATTATAATGTGTGTGCAATTTGTTGCAACTAATTAAATTGTATATCAAACGGGCACTTGGTAATTTCTGAAAACTAATTAGCCCGCCGAGTTTGCGCAAGCCAACGAATCTGGCCTCTGTAAATCCCGCGCGCAAACACTATAAAGGCAATCCAATAAAGAATCAAAGCCAAGCGGCTCATCCTCTCCCTGTACAACACCGGTTCAAACTTATTTGCATTAACGGCTCGACTGCACTACTCGCGCGACCCCCTCTAATCACATATACAACACGCGAGCTGAAGTCGTTTCTTTCAACTCGATACAAGCCGAATCCCCCGCTTTGAAAAGGAACTTGACGAAAAACATTCCATCAGCTAATACGCGTGTATATACACGCGCGCGGTGTATCGACCAGCGTGGAGGAAAAAAGCTCCTTTACAGGAGAATCTTTGCGTGCATCTCGGGCCATTTGCCTGCGAGAAGCATTCATCGCAATAAACGACATCGAATCACAATATCCTTCTTTGACTGGGCGAGGGAAAAGCGCGTATACACGCGCGTCGGGTTCAATGAAGAAGAAGAAGTAAAAGTATAAAAAAGAGGAGAATCCCAGGCACTTCCTATCCTCCCCCTACAGTCGAGAGTCAAGCTCTTCATATCCCATTTTCAAACGTTCGTGCAGACGAGATAAGAGTGAGAGAGAGAGAGAGAGAGAGAGAGAGAGAATCCCAAAGTAGCTGTGCAAGTGCAGAAAGGTCGGGGAATCCCCCTCGGAAAATATCATAAGAGCAGTAACAAGCGACGACGTCTCTCCCTCTCCTGTATATATATATATATATCTGGAAATGGCGAAGTCCCTAGGGATAAATGAGACAACGAGGGAGAGAGAGAGAGAGGGGGAGCGCGAATCGAATACCAGATGCCCTCGGTGGGTGTCGCAAGAGTCGACGCAGTCCTCCTCCTCTTCCCGTGTCCCAAAGTGGAAGCAATTTGCCGCAGCCGTAGCAACTAGTCCTCGATTTTCTAGTTTCTCTCTCTCTCTCTCTCTCTCTCTCTCTTCAGCTTCCATGCACATCGCCGCTAGACTATAGAGAGTACTATGTACGCGTTACGACGCACTCCGACTTTCGCCGACTTTATACGAGGACGAATGTGGAATTTCCATTGCGCTGATGCGCGCATTTCTCGCGATAATATCCAGCTATGCTTTCTTTTTCTCCCCCCTCCCCCACCCTTTCATCGATACCTTTACTGCTGCATCATTGAATTTGTGCGAGGGTTTATGTTGATATTGAGGTCTTGCGCGCGGTTACACGAGAATCGCAACACTCGCGTTATTACATACTTCTTGTTACGTGCAACGAAGGGATATGTATATATATACAGTGCTTTGAAAATTGTCTGGCTATTTATGAAATAATCATGGAAATTGATCCGAATATAGCAGAAATTCAGGTGCTGAAGCTGCTACTTCTATTCTTATCAGTTTTCGACCGAGCTTATCCAGCCGCACTCGTTGGAAACACAGACACATATATAGGTATATAGCACGCCAGAAGATATATATATACCGCACGTAATCAAGATTTTATGGTCCAAGAGGAGCTGTACTTGAGGTAACAATGATAAACTAGCAATGAAATATATGTATATAAACGCACGAACAATGGATGGTATACGATCCCGGAAGCTGTTCCAGATCCACATCTGTAAACTCGACTCACCCTAGATATTTAACTATATATAATGCATAAATGTCCGTTCCAAAATTAATTTTCGCCCAACTGGGTACATCCACCAATAATTCTAATTTTAACATCGGCACAATCAATTCTCGCGTTTACGTGCAGTGAAATCGCGCGGTGGTGCGCATTCGGAAATTGTCATTTCCCCGGCTATAAGCCCTACAAGTCGGATCACATTTGCGGAAACTCGAGCGAAATAAATAATACTCGTTGGTATCCACTACTCCTCGGAGACCCGCGAGAGTCGAGCGCTCGACTCTTTTCCCTGTTTCGCGTTATTTATATATACATTTACTCTCGTTAAGAAGGGGAATGCGGGGAAGTGTGTCCCGCGAGCCGATGACACGAAGTATGTTCCTTTCTTGGGCACTCGGGAAAAAAAATTTATTCGGATTGCACCGACTCGCTGAGAGCTTCCAGATCTCTCCCTTTTGAATTGGCTCTCGCGCGGCTCTAATATCTTTCCTCTCTTTTTCCCTCCTCCTTATATATACAGTTGCACTCGGTATTTTATAATGTATATATATAAAAAGGCGGAGCAGAGCTGAAGTTTTCCGTAGCTCGAGCCGCGAGCACAGCTTTGAGATTTAATTAGCCGGAGTCGAGTTTCTTACTTTCCTCTTTACGGACTTTTACTTTCAGCGTATATAAAGCACGAGTATTCTTTCCTATCCTATCCTTCCCCCTTCTTTTACGGTACTTTACGGTCAGCGAATAAGAGCGCATTATCTCGTCGACCGTTTTGATTTTACTTGGCGCGCCTTTAACGACGCGGAACTTCTGCGTAATTGTCATAAGCTACGAAGTCTGTACTTTTTTTTTTATTATACTACGCACTCGTTAGCTATTATACTCATCAACTATATCTGAACGATATTTCAGCATCTAGCCTTTTGTGTAATAAATTCATCGTCCTTGCAGCGTCTCAATCAAAAGGAACAATAGCATCGATCAAGCAGCCAAGATCCTCATAGTTCCTCAAAGGAGGCGAACGCACAATATCCAAGCCTAAGATATCTCCAACTGTCTTCCCCACCCAACGGAACAATACTCCAGGAGTCACCATATATATGTACCATCCCCTCGATCAAGCTGCCTACTGCAACTGAAGAGTAAAGTCCCCAAGTGGGTCCTTCTATATATATATATATATATATATATATATATAAAAGTCTTTGATAAGACTATCAAAATCACGGGGTCGAGGAGGAGCTAACTTTTGCTACACGAGACGCGACGTCGAGCCCAGCTGACCTGAATACACCATCCTCTCTCTCTCTCTCTGCTTCTGTGCCTATATACCGACAGAAGACAAACATAGACGAGAGAGAGAGAGAGAGAGAGAAAGAGTGAGAGGGAGAAAGAGAGAGAGAGATAGAGAGAGAGAGAGAAGGAAAATAGGCCGTGCAACGAATGGGTTAAAAAGAGGTGCAGTGGAGAGTAAGAGTGGCGGGTGTATTTACCTGAGGCCGCACGGCGCTTCTCTTGCAGTTACCACTAGCTCTCGCAACCCGTGTACATGTGGGCGTGGTGGTGGCAGTCAAGTGACTGTAGCAGCCGTATATGTCTTTCGGGATGTTTGGGGTCTGCAGGCCAACTCTCATCCCAAGGATTTACCTTGGGTATAGAGATGACGATGCTAGTGGCGAGAGAGACAGAGCGAGAGGGGTGGGGAGGAGAGAGAGAGAGAGAGAGAGAGAGAGAGAGAGAGAGTTGGAAGATCCACGCGTTCGGTGAGCTGACAACGACGATTCCGAGAGCTGTTTGCGTCCTGCGGTGCTCGCGGGGATTAACGCCTTTCCACGTAATTGCAGCACCGCATGCAGGCAGCTATGCAGTGTTTCGCTTTCGACGACGAGCCGCGTTTTCGCGTGCGAGCTAAGAGCGCATCAGTGGATTTCGCGTGCACGATTTCTCGCTCTGCAGCTTTCGACGATTCTTCGAGTTATTCGTTGTTGTGAAAGAGCGAAGGGGGCTCGTTGTATATTAGCTATGTGGAAAAATTTGTATTCCTTCGAGGTCTTGTATTGCGAGATTCTCGATGTTTTCTTAAGCATAGCACAGAGCCACAAAGTGAAATCGAGGTGGACAATCTCTGAGCTCGGTTGATCTACAAGTTTTCGGGATCGTTGATCACGATCCCGGTGTCCATATGACCCCAACACATGAGCATATAATTTTTTTAACCCCGAATTCTGAAAGAACAGGAAATGTCACGTCCAGATAGGCTTTGACCCTTTAGTCAAAGTGACCTCTGGAGGTCATTTGGAGGTCATCTAGAATCCGTGGTAAAAAAAATTATAACATTCGAATTAAGATGTTTGACCTTCGTTTAATCTTGATCTACATATGATGAGGTCATAGCGACCCCAAAAATTTATAGAATAACTGAGCTAAGAGATTGTGAACCTCGATTTCACTTTGTGGCACTGTGCAATCAACGACACATGATTGCACAAACGCTTAATACTCTCGCCATAGCACTACCCGAATTTATGAAAGAAAATGAAATATTCCAAGTAGATCTGCACAGGTAGCAAAAGCCATATCCGCACGAGTGTAGGTCCACTCAAAGACGATTCAAAGGCACCTCGCGAGTATATAATATGCAACAAAGCATTTTAGCTTGCACCTTACCATTTCAATCATTCTCGATTCTCGGTAGGAGAGCGAAGGATCTTGCGAACCCCCCTTTCGATAAAATCGACCATTCACAGAGAGAGAGAGAGAGGGAGAGAGGGAGAGTCGCGTAACGGCGGCGGCGGCCATTCTATATAACTTCCCCTCTCGATCTTCTCTCTCTCTCCGCTTGTATTATATGCGCGCGAGTGACCTGGTATTTCGGGTACGTGACGGGTTATTCGATAAGAGGAGAGAGAGAGAGAGAGAGAGATAGAGCATGGGTGCAAGGAGACGAACGAGCTATGTAGTAGTAGTCTGTGCGATAAGGGTGACAATTGAGCGCCCGCTCGTGTCTGCATTTTCTCCCACACACCTCCACGGCCAGGACTTTGGTTTTTTCGTTTTGTCGGGTTTACATATATCGCACGTACGCCGCCACCGTCGCCACCCCTGTACCAGAGACTATAATGCTGTTTTGCTCGTGCCACTGTTATATATATAGCTACTTTTTCGGGCGGCGAATAACAAGGTGCATTTTTCGGAAAATGGAAAGAGGTTTGCAGTCGCTCGTGGCCCAGTGGCTTGTAACTTATCGCCCGAGACGTGTATCGCTTTGCGTATATTGGCCGCGACGACGGTGACGTTGACGGGGACGCGTCGGTATCGCGGCGAATTCGTGTTGGTCGATATCGAATTGCGCGTGGAGCAAAATTTTATCTGTGTCGTTCATATTAAATTAATGAGTTTGCGCGCTGGAATTTTTTAGAAGTAAGTCCAAATATATATCGGTTGATGTGTGAGTAAGTAGGTCGTTGCGAGTTCGTTAAAATCCAAAAATTGAGAAGAAAATGTGTACGAGAAAATTATTCATTTAGATTGTAACGTTTTCGTGCTGCAATGGCCTAATTAGATTTTCAATATTTACAAATCAAGCTTAATATCATTTGCTCATCTCAAAATTAGTCTTCATTAATGACACATATTCGGTATTAATCTTGGGGAGAGAAAAAGCTAACTGACATAAATGTCAAAAATTTACAGTTACATTCGATTACTGACTATAAATTCATCATATCTAAACCATGCCAAATAAAGTTCCATCAAACTGGCATAAAAAATAAATCAACCCAAAAAAACTACATGCATTTATCCAGGGAAATATTACTACAAAGTTCCTGTAAGACTGTAAAAACAATTGATAGATCGAAATATCGTTAGTTCCACCATCGACCGGCAATTAGGATCAGTCCAAAATCCTCTATTCCTAAATCCGAATTCGCACAATCACCATTTGAAAATTGAAAATCCTAAGCGTCGAAAGAGGTGGGAAGACTCGAGCACGGAATACCAGCCCAACCAAGGCCTCGACAATTGATTCGACATGACAATTTCACGATCTACTTCTGAAATCCCATCAGCATGCATCGCGCATATCTATTGTCGAGAGAGAGAGAGAGAGAGAGAGAGAGAGAGAACGAGGAGAAGCAGCACCGAAGGCGAGATTATGCAAGCTTTCAATTATCGTTAGTGCCTGCGTCAGCTTCTCGATGACGATTCTTCGTATATGCTGACGACTATGCAAAATATCCACGATACACATACACACACACACATATATATATATATATTCCTTTGACTTTTTCGCCAGATGCTGAGCCACATTTTTTTCTTTCCGATGCACTTGCCTCTCGAGAGTTTTTATATATATATACGAGTATCGAGCAATGATCGATTTTAATTATTCGTACTTTTCTGGCTGAAGTTTGATTGTTTTTGAAATATTTATGTTGAATTGAATGAGTGTATGATTTTACGATTTTTGATTTAAAGTAAAGTTAACAGTATAGAAATGTATTTGATTGTGCAGAGTGTCCAATATTAGAGTGTTACAAATTGTATGAATTTTTTACACTTTACTCAATAAATCCTGTGATTACGAACGGAGGTACGTTAATGTGCATTTCTAATTGAACAGATTTCGAATTGTGAAGGACGATCGAATTAAAAAAAAAACCCAATCAATGTCCCACTCAATTAATTGAGCATTGTTTAAGAACCAAGACGTTTTACAGAATTTTCCATTATCTCCGCAAATTACTTTCTCGAATGGATGAACGAAGGTGTAACTCAACTCTTCGCGTGGACCGAACTTTTCCTCGTGTTTAAAAAAAAGAAGAAGATAGAGAGAGAGAGGGAGGGAGGGAGGGAGCAAGAACGGCAAAGTTCCGCTAGAGCTGCTCGGTACCAAAGAAAAACTTGTCGGAAAATCGTTTGCCTAGAGCCACCCAAAAGCAAGCAACCCGCTATAATTCGCGGCTGTGCGATGTAATTTTAAACAATTAACATTTTCTGCGGCATTTCCTTTCAATTAAAAAAGTTAAATCGAGTCGCGTAAAGAAAAACATAGTGGAAGCGTCGCGAAAGTGAAAAGCAGCGTTCGGTTTTTCTTTGCGCGCGTTGCCATCCGCTCTTGGACAAATTTGAAATTAGAACTTTGAGGGTAGAGCCGTTTTTTTTATTGACGAATTTCTGGGCGCGGTAGGCAAATACGACGGGAATTACAGGGGGAACGATCGAGGACTATTTGAATCTCAATTTGTCGGAGGGTTTTGAAAATATTTCAATGAAGAGCGTCTGGTGGACGTATTGGAATGTATAATCAGGAATAGATGAACAAGAGAGAATAAATATCTGTAATTATCGGAACGTTTTTTAAGTAATTATTTTTATATTTATTTTTAAGTATTTACGATAAAATAAATTGTTGCGGTACTTTCAGCTTAAGAATAGTAATATAAAAATTACATTTTCATCTAATTTTAGTCTTAGCCACTTTGCTAAGAAGCCCGGTCAAACTTTTCCCCGAACTTTAATCATCAAACTTTTCGGATCAAACGAATCATCACTACAATTTATAGAGTTAAAAAATAGAATAATCCTTATGCCCATAAATAAACCAAAAAATCCGAACGATTAATAAAGCCAAGGCATATTATTATAACTCGATTTACGAAGAAAAGGGAGAAAAAAGTTGGTATACTCTTTCTAGCAGCAGCAGCTCAGGTCGTACGTCTGCGCGGGTGAGAGTGGCAAAGTTCGCACCCCCGAGAAAAAGAGAGATCCAAAGTTTGGCAGGCAATGTCCTTCAGAAATTTCTCAGTCGACGTGAGATCGACAGACAGTCGATAATCACAGGCAGATTGCCGGAGTAAGAGGAAGAAGAATATAGGTATATATTGTACGAGCTCTCAAACTCTCTCACACACACACACATACACACACGCTCACACAGTGCGAGGGGGAAAAGTCAAGTACTGCACACTCTCGTCGGAAGTGGTGACGTCGGCGCGAGTTAGACCAGACGAGGGTGCATAATATTGGGCATTTCAGCATCTAGTGCGCCGAGGCTCCGGGCTTCGGTTTTTCAATCGATTTGTAGAAATGTATTGGATGACTTTACAACCGTTTACTTACTTTTTTAAATTAAAGATTATACATATTGACGGAATGTAGTAATGTGTCCCAGAAAGTCGAAAATTTTCGAATTCTATTGCTATTGCTTTTTCATAATCAGCTAACGAAAAAATAAAAGCTGCGAAACTTAAAATTAGAATTACTTGTGCGTATCTTGAGCTTTATTTTGACCTAATTTTTGTACCTAATCTCAGATAAAAGAAGATTAAAAAAAGTATATGAAAACTGTATAGACAATAAATATTGAAATAACGACAAAACAATTCATTAAACAATTCAACCCAACCCAAAACTACTTTTATATGTTTGTAATAGTTTCGGTCAGTAGTCATCACGTTAGGCGAAGTCTTCTTCGCAAAATTTTGACGTGAAATGCTCCTCTCGTATTTCTTCTGATTGACAGCTTCCGCAAGTGCACACAGACACACACACACACACGAAATGTGAAGAGTTAATCGTCCAACTCTCAGCCGTTCGTTCGTTTCTCAAGACTGTACACACATGCAGACACACACGCATACTATCTTCCGATAATTGCATTCTCAAGGCTTATGCATAACACGACGAGTTACTTAACGTCTGAGCTTTTGGGGGCGTAAGTAATGAAGGCCCCTCGCCTCCGTCGTCGTCGGGGAATATATATATATACACACATATATATATGGTACAGTGCACTCTAGAGGAGCGCGAGCAATTGTGCACACTGCAGTGTAACGGCCGCTCCGCCCGTTGTATAGGCGCTTCACGACGACGACGAAGACTATACTACGATGACGACGGTAGCGCGCGATGCAAATTGTCTAAGCTGCCGCTTGGGCGAGTGTGTAGGAGATGTTAAAAGAGACGTTTTACAGGGTGGCAATAGAGGCCCCTGCGGGACTGTGACTTAACAAGTACTTTCGAGGAGAGGGTTTTGCTTTTTTCGTGCCGTAAATGAGGCGATTTTGGATTATTGCGAAATGATGCGTGACAAAATGTTCATTTTTGTTTTTTTTTTTAATTGAATTTATATCGGAGAGTAATTCTGTTTGTATGATGGGCGATTGAGCAGTAGACGTTATAGGCGAGTGGATGATATTTAAATTCGTGTGCAAGTATTTTCCGATTTGAGCTTATCAATCTAAATAATAGATTCTTATGAAGTACACGACACACTGGGCGTTCTAATGAATAATTTGCACATTAAAGTTAATTGGAATAGGAAAATACAATATTAAAGTTAATTTTTTTAAAAGTAGATTATGCTATTGTAACCTGTCCACAGCTTATTACGTACCGTTCACGCTATCCCTCGCACTAGTGTGCACCAACGTGGCACTGAAACCAAAATTTGATATCCTTCACAATATATTGATTCACTAATTGAAACGTGTTAATTTGCACAATAACGATAATAAATCGCTTTAAATAATTAAAAGCATTTTCATAATCATAGTTTATTAGCGCAACCGATTCTTTTCACGAACGGTAAAAGTATAAATAAGCTTTTAAAAATAAGCACATAACAGGCCAAAAAAAGCAGGAAAAGCAAGAAGCATGGACGATAAAGAAGCTCTCATAGCAGATCTAAGCTTTAACGTCAGTCGGCAGTGATCAAAGGATTTTGAAAGTATCAAAGAATGTCTTTCTGCTTATATACTATTGAACAATAGATCTGTCGGTATCTCCCACCAACAAAGCGAATCTATCTAAAACATTTTCCTCGCATCGTCGATTTCTCTCGCTCTTCTCGCTTCAAAGCTCGAGCGTTCAATCGACGTAAAAACGAATGAAACAAAGCACATGTAGTTTAATTACTAAAGGCATGTGTTTGCCGTGATAAAGGAAAAATAGAAATATAAATCGAAGAATGAAGTTTAGCGGAAAATATTAATAGTTTTTCATTGTTTTTAATGCGAACGATCAAACAACTTGTCCATCTATTAATTTTCCAGCGATGAGTTGATAAACTAAAAATTATCTATATCACGCCGACATAGTAAGTTTCAAAGGTTTCAAAGGTGTAATAGTTGTACCGCGGCACGAGTTAACAGAAAATCCGTTATGTCAATGAACCGATTCGTACATCCATTTAAAAAAGACATAAATTGAAATGCAATACTTATACACATCGTCGTATAAATTTACTCAGCCCTCGGAAACTTTGCCGCCGCAGATCCGCGTTCATCGGCGCACTGCACACACGGATTTTCATTCGCTGCATCTCGGGGAACTAATTTCGCCACTCTCTTCTCTATATGTGTGTGTGCGCAGACGGATATATAGATACGCTCATCGGTGGGGAAATGAAACTCGGGCGCAAAATTGCCCGAAATGACAACTAACCGTTTCGCGCACATCTACACACTCGCACACATATACATCAGCTGGAGTGAAGGGTAGTTTGCTCGGAGTTAATTGAAGCGGATGTAAACGAGTTTTCGATAGGATTGAAAATATACTCGAGCCAAGTCAGCTATAGGTCGAACTATTACAACGAGTGTCGGGAGAGTAAAAGACGGTTTACATACGCTCTGCGCGGAGGCAGGAAGAAAAAAAGTTATTAAATCGTCCTGTGCCCTGTGGTTTGGATTTTTCACGGGCATCGATTCGCTCCGCTGAGAACGGAACTTTTGATGCGTTTAATGTTTGACTTTGCGGCGCTCGTGTACATTCCGCACGGCTCGAGATGAAGTGTACGATTTTACGCGCGAGCCGCCGGAAATTTTTGTGGCGAAGATGGTATGAGAGCTCAAGTGGCTGCGTTGATGCGAGGGGAATCTATATATATTGATATGAGGGTTGCGCTTGTACACATAATCGTATAATGTCACTTTTCAATGTCCGATTTTCTTCCAATTCGGAACACTAGGTATTTTTGTAATTCAACTCACAGTTCGGAATGAAATTCCACAATAAATTTCTTATGAAATTGTAACTGAGTATTTTTACTGTGTTCTTTATTTAAATTTTGATTATTTGGTAGAACAAAATCATTCTATTTTCCCAATGCTTATTTTATTTTAAAATGTTTGTATATCCCTCTTAAGATCTATAGGGATGTTAATTATGCATCGATAATGACTCGCGCTGGTAATGACAATGTGCGCTACTCGTCAAAGTCATTGAATTCAGTTTATTGGAGGAAGCGACGGTGAACGATTGGTCACACTGACGAAGCAATATTCTCTCACCATGTCATTTAGGGTCAGTGTTGTTTAGGCCTCGATTTACTCTACATACCGAGAGACACTAATTAAATATAATGAAAGTATCGGCAACCAGTATTGGAACTGCTTTGATCGATCGCAACACATTTCAGTGAAAATCATCATTTCAGGCGATTGTTGACCTTTTAGGGAAAAGCAGGTGCGGTTTTGGCGAAGTAAATTTTTTCAACGTATAGTTATCTATCCGCAGCAGCATTTTCTCAACGTTTACACTGTGGGAGGTATAGTTTTTATCAGCGAAAAACAAGGTGTGTATGTGCATGAAAACAGCTATACTCAGGTGGGGCTTTACTGCATGTTATTGCAGCCTTTATTATACTATACGGCGCTTCGAAAACATAAAAATTCAAAGTGCGTCCTACATATTCAAGCACTATACCGTATAGTAATTTTTTTATAGATTTTTCAAAAAAATTATTTATTACATTGTACATAATATAAGAAAAAATCAATAATATCGGTACAGTGCAAAAATTACAATTGGTTCGATTGCAACATAATATAAATCCAAAGCCATGCCCCTTATAATAGAATATCAATTAAATTCAATTTTACATCGTACAAACGAAATTTAGAACCAAACTATTGCTTGCTCATTGTACACATGTGGAATCGCGTTTGACAATCAATCAATCAAACTATTACCCCTTAAACTAATTTTCTCACTCGACAAATCCAAACTTAGCAGTCAAAGTATATATAAGACCTGCCGCCACACAGATAATATGAAAACAGTTTTGGTGCTCGTCCAAAGCCTATATACTCGGATATTTTGATATTATCGGGGTGCTGGTGCACTGCAGCTGCGGTTGTTAGCCGCGAAATATTCGGATATACGTGCGTTTGATTTGCGCGCGATATGCGCGTTGAGCCGCTCGGTCACGTATTCACCTAAGCGTTTAGAGAAGTGATATAATATATATAATGCGTCGCGTGGCCCGATTATTGAATCGTTACGTATAACACTGTGAGAAAATTCGCTGAGAGAAGCTAGGAGGGGTGTGTTATATGTACTTTTTGAGCCTGATTTACGTGCGTGTAGGCATGTCTTTGAAGCAAGATCGATTGCTAGATAAAGGGCTGCACCGGAGGTTTTTTGGCTTTGTGACTGCTGTATCGAGTGGAAATACGCGTACAGCTTCAAGGTTTACAATTCTTTTTTAAAGATAAAGTTGAATAAGTAGCGCGCATCGATTACTAATATTTTTTAACAAAAGTCATTTGTAATATAATAATAGAGCTTGGCCTAAGTATTGTCATAATTAAATAGAAAAGGGTTAAAATGATCGTGTTTAACTGCAATAAAATTCATCGTTTCCGTTTTCTTCGTCGATGCAAGAACAACGATTGCAGCAATATGCGCAATTACATTGAGTCATGTCAACAATTTACCAAACTCGGTAGAATCAAGGTAATCGGACGTTCAGTGTGGTCATTACTCGCGGTATGCAGATATGCGGTATGTAATCAAAACACTTGAAATTGCGAAAATACGTACAAACACTTGGCCACTCGCTAACGTAACTCCCGAATTAAATTACAAATCCGCAATCAAAACAGACATTTTCATTCTTCCAGTCTTTATTATACTATTAAGTTTTCTTTTTCGTTACAATTATAGTTTGAAAAACTCAAATTACATTCTTTCTGAGCAAACGACCTCTTACAACCTAACTAGACCCTTATGCTTATCTACACATTATATACCTATATCTAAGAAAACTAGTTTTCGGTTTAAGAGGTAACTTTTTTTATCTATAATATTCATGGCTCTTACGAATCACATGATTACATGATATTTTACATGATAACAGGTGGGGTAACAGCCTATAATACCCTCCGGCACCTTCCCTTTACTTCGCAAGCGAAAATCGATGTCGGCACACTTAAGGGGCTCTCTCTCTCTCTCATTCTCCCTTATCGCTAGACTTTTCAAAATCCTAAATTTTTCTCTCATAAAATTGCTAAAATGTCACGTAACGATGAAACTCACGGCTTCCACTTGCATAATGTGCCTCGACACCCATCGGACTCATCGAATTAATAATCACCGCTCGTCAGCAAGTCGATCCCTCGGTCAGATTTTAAATCATGCGCCATCAACAACAAAGATCTGCGACGGCATTATCCAATGATCGGGCTTAGTCCGAGGCCCCGACAAGAGCCTATAGTCCACCACATTCATTTAGGCAACTCTCGAACGCTGCTGGCCGCGGTGTAATTGCCGACCTTCAGCGTCGAGACGTCTCCTGTAATTAATAATGGCCAAGGGAGAGAGAGAGAGAGAGAGAGAGAGACTGAGGGGATAATGAATTGTACACAGCGGTGTGCCGAGGCGAAAGCCATCCCTTCCATTCCCTCCACCTGCAACTGCGCTTCTTGACACGGACCAATCGATATCTCTCCCTATGCGTGAGCCTCTGTGTGTATACCTATATAGGCAATTAATTGCCAATCAGTCAATATAATAGTCAGTCGTGGAGGTGCAGCTTCTGTCGACCACGTAGGGCTTGGGAAACAATGCCGTGGAGGGCGAGTCTTATACAGTTGTATGCTGAGTTTTCCAGCTGCTCTGATTGTTTCTCGAGTTCTTCTGTTTTTCCACGATGTGACTATATGTCGAAGAGGATGAGATTATTAGCGGTAGATCTCGGCTGCTGTCTCTTATATAGTGGAGCGATGTGTTCGTCGTTGGTGCGGAGATTCGATGTAAGCGAGGGATAGCATGTCTTGCGCACCTTTGACATCAGCTCTATTCATTAAATGCGGTTTATTAAGCTAGAAAATTTTGAGATGTCAGAAGATATTTCAAATTGAGGAGTGAGCAGACACTTTCTAAGTAAAAGATATTGCCGTGATTTTTGCAATGTGAGAACTCGCACACCTTTCATTTAGCTACCATTCACCTTTGTGTAAGTAATCTGAATAGATTGCGTCGCTTTTATTCCCCTGAATGAGCTTGGAATGAAAGATAAATCCGCCTTCATTTTGTACACCTTTAATTGAAATTAACTCGGTAGCAGGTGGTTTTAACGCGAGCATTTAAAAACAAATATCGGATCAATCTTGGCGTTAGCAAAAAAACTACGCATAATCTTCCATAATGAAACAAGACGTCATATCTTTCAAACTACCTCTTTCTACAGCTTGATAAGTTGGACCATTAATCGGCGTGGATTAAAAAAGATGAGAGCTACGCCTTTTTCCGCATTGTTAAATTGAGCGCAGCGGCAAAGTGAATAATTGTTGCGCTATTAAAAATTCCGCATAACTAATGAACTCGCTTCGCAACGTTGACTTAGATAGATAGGCTACATGCATAGCGGATCCAAACAAATTCCGAATAAATCAATTTTACGATCCCTATCTTCTGGTCTAATCAGCCGACCACCTGATAATCTCGAGCAGATATGCGCTTCAATATTGATGAACCAATTTCTTGAGAGATTCTCGCGTACCTTCGCCGTGTGCGCCTTTATTCAAGCCGTAATCCCTCGCGTAAAAGATGAAGAATTTACACGGGAAAAGTGCTCGCAATTTTTTCATCAATAAACAATTTTAAATGGTAATGGATGAATCATTCTGCTCGACAGCTGATTTTACTTCTAAAAACGAAAGATTATCTCCATTTTAAACATTCGACAGTATTATACTAAAGTTTAGTGAGTCAGTGATCGCAATATGTTATATCATTGGTAGTCAATGTGTCAGAGAATATGACGAGTCAGGGACAGTAGATTCGAAGGGCTACTCGCTCTCCTGGAAATTATGAGCTTTTAAAGTTTGCTCGTTCTAATCTTACTCCCGGTCATAAGATACAGGACTCGCAGCTTCAGGTTTCACGACTGCCGGTCGGCTCTAAATGCTCGATTATATAATGCCAAATTTTAAATCATCTGGACTTTGGAAACTATTCCGCCGTGGAATTTACGACTGTTTAATGGTTTCCGCCGACTTAATCTTAACTCGAAATTAGACATTTATAGCTTCTGGTGTAATTTAGTTATTGATGGAACGCGTGTAGCGAAAATTGAAACATACTTTAAGTTCACTTTTAAGTAATTTAGAAGGACAGGTCCCCACGTAATTTTAATATACTTGTTGAAAAAGCAGCAAAATTTAGTTTATTAATTCAGTCATGGAAGAATTAAGTTCCGCGTGCAACGATTGCAAATAAAGTTATGAAAATTCTATAGAAGTACGTAAGTAATATAGATGATGAAATCGTTTTCATAAAGTTATCTCTATAAATGCATATTACTCAAGTTGATTCCCTTAAGAAATTATATTAAATGAAAATTAATTTTCTTAAAAACAAGTTTTGAATATTAATAAAATATTAATGATTCCGCCTTAATTAAAATAGAAGATGAAACTAATTCACGTGAGTAATAATAACGATAGCGGCTCACATCTTTGATAAATTTAATTAAAGTAGAAAAAAGCGAGTTTTAGATAAAAAGGATTTCATTGCCTCATAATCATTCTTTAGTAAATAATTAAATACTGCACAAATTTGACATTATCTCTCATTACTCATTACTCATAAAATCCAAGTTAATGTTGAACTTTTCCAAACAATCCATATCACTCTTTCTTACTTATATTCGCTTGCATAAAAAACGCGAAAAAACCGTGTCTTTAACGATCAAAGTGTGCTCTGTTAATTTGTATTGCTTGTAATTTACAGACTCCCCTTTTACACGGCAGCGCAGCCATTTATGTACATCTTGCGACTCCTCAAACGAATTGCCACGCACACATGATACACATATCAAACTCGTCTATACCTCGCGTTCGTCTTTCTCGTAGTACATACAGAACTGCACAAACATGTAGTAACGATGCATGCTCCAGTTGTGGAGCGCGAAAGGTGCGCGCGTGCATATGGATACGGAAAAACGAAAAAGTATAAAACACCGCCAGGTGGAAAATCGCAGTTGCCGCTGGGTCACGTGGTGTATGCGCTTTTTTGAAGTTCAACGCATCGCTTCTGGCAGATTCCAACGCGTAAATTTGTATATGAGATTATTTATCGATTTGTGTATACATTGCGATTTAATTTGGATGTTTGATTATTTGAGCTGCACATTTTTTTGGTACCAATTATTACTAACACTGGATAAAGTATCTTTAATAAAACATTTTTGTAAACATTTGATCAGCGATTTTTATCAAATAAACGTGCACCTGTACTATGGTTATTTTAATCGAATATAATGTTTTTTCTTATACAGTATAAATATATTTCAAAATGTGTTTTATGTATACACGTATGTTTATTCGTACGTAAAACATTTAAAGTAAAAAACTCAAATTAATCGCTTAATTTTTCGAAGATCTGCAAAGAGTCTTAAAAGCGATTTCCCTGTCTTAATCTCTTTTCCTCAGCACAGACCACTCATCGCGATTAAAACAGAAAATTATCGAATCTCCGAACCTCCAATATTCCGCTCTCAATCAATTTTCTACGAACCAAGCCTGCCGTGCACTCAGCATAAGTTCTTTTCCCCGGAGAAAGCCAAAAAAGTTGAGCTCAATGCTTCACTCACTCCGGTGTCTAACCTCGGAATCCCAAAGTTATACACATCGGAAGGTGGTGCGCTCCCGACACGGAGAGACGTAACAGCGTCGATCGACGATTATTGAATTAAGCCATGGGCTACACGGTCGACCAGTAAGGATCTCCCAGACGAGCATCGATGGCCCACCTTGTACCCGGTAATCGAGTAAATTTTCGTGGCCAGTTATACTCAGTCCGTCTTTGATCGCCATCGGGTCACGGCTCTCTGGAACTTACTTTATATATTATCTTCTTTTACACGAGTTACATGTGTGCGAGTGGGAATCAAAAGTTCTTAATTGGATCTGTAAGATGATTAATTATTTCCAAGTTGCTGGAATTGAGTGCTGGATCCGTCTCAAGTCTGTTAAATCAATGGTGAATGTTGAACAAGTAGGGAGAATCAAATTATTAGCTAAATGCTAATGTAAACTGAATCGCGAAGAAACTATTCTATCAATAGCGGACTTGTCAGTAAGGTTTCTGTAGGGCTTATTATGCCTGAAGACGCTGTGAAATACGAATACTTATATACTTGTCTATTGACTCACGTGTGTTCCTGTTCCAGCAACAGATCGTAAGTACGATGATCCTAGTTACCGTAACCTAAATCTTGGAAAGTGTACTTGTCAAATTTTCAAATCGAAGATTCGTCTTGCGACTTAAGGAACAATAGGACAATCATTTATGTAAAATATGGACATGCTTCAACAACTTTTAGTTTTCGAATGAAAACGTTGCGGGAATAGCGTTGCTCGCTATACGGAATATAATTTTTCCCTTTTTATTTGCCCAATATCCCTCTTTTGTTCCTTTCGAGCTCGTTAAGCGAATTTCTTCCGATCGATCCTTGCGCGCTTCGCTAGATTCTAATAAATTTAACACTCGTACTTTTTGCAGATATCAAGTTTCGAGTTTAACAAAGGTAAAAAATGCGTGCTATTAATCTTGTAAATTGCAAAATTTTCGAAGTTTATGCCTTGGAAAGTCCACTTTTTTACATGCGAAGTTGAAAAAGCGTCGAGTCCGTTACGCGATGATGATGGAATTTTTAAATTGAGAACGTGCTAAGATTATCATTTTTCATAACTCAAGGTGCTTCAGGAATCCGATAATATTTCAAATATTAAATTCTACGCAGTTGCTAAATTACTAAAGCAAATTGCAGTGCATTCTTTAAAGCTTTCAACACTGGATCGCATTCTGGAATCAGACAGACAATGCATACTTGTTAAATCCAAAGCAGAATTCCCCGAATTAATAAAACTGAAGTTCCTAGACGACTCATCAGTAAAATCAGAAATAAATTAAGGGCACTGGACTCGATCAATCGAATTCAATCGTATTCGACAACGGCAAACTTTACGCAAACGCTCTCAATGATATTTATCGTATAAAAGCTGTTCACATCATCGATACATGTGCATCAACAATTCTCAAGTATATATATTATCCTCCGCATTATGTTTCACCTCGAGAAAGAGAAGCAGCTATACTAGCGTAGCAAGTCATCGTCAGATTCCGAACCACGCATATATATACAGGGTGTCCCATCTTAAATGACGCACCTGAATATTTCGAAAAATTGACGTTGTGCGAAAAAATTGTTCAGACAAAAGTTATTCAAGACAATGGGGGTCATATCAGTTTGGACCTTGAAAACAATTTTCAAGGTCATTTGAAGGTCAAATTTATGAGCCAATGAAAGGAACAAGAATTTTACGTCCGAAATGATATTAAGATATTGGCTCATAAACTCATTTTAACAATATTGGCCCACAATTCTTGAAAGCTTCAAGAAAACGGTTTTTGTGCAAATTTTGAGCGAAAAAAATACTTTGACCTTCAAATAACCTTTAAAATTGTGTTCAACGTCAAAGTTGTTGGGTCCATTGGGTGGCACCCCCTGACCCCTTCAACTATTACACAGGTCATGTTTCGATATCATTAAAATTGAAAAAAAAAAAAACAGCTCTTAGGCAGTTTTGCAAGAACCTTGAATTGACCTTCTCAAAAAAAAATTATGTACCATTACAAACGTAATTTTTCCCGCTCTACCCGAATACGGTGTCAAAAATAAGGGATACTATTTAAAAAAAAATACTTTGACCTTCAAATGACCTTGAACATTGATTTCAAGGTCCAAACTGATATGACACAAACATGACCATTGTCTTGAATAACTTTTGTCTGAACAATTTTTTCGCACAACGTCAACTTTTCGAGATATTCAGGTGCGTCATTTAAAATGGGACACCCTGTATATCCCCTCGCGCATTCTTCGGCTAAAAGAAACCAGATATCCACCGCAAAAACATTCTCCTCCCTTCTTCAAATCTTGCACGCACACAAGTTCTTCTCCGTTTTCCTTATTTGATTTTCATCCAGTCGTGTTAATACTTTTCCCGTTGTCCGCTTGGCCCTTCGCCGCTTCCTGATTTTCATCATCGTCACTGAGACAGGAATCTCCCCTAAACACTCAGAACGATGAGATGCCCAAAATCATTTGTATCATCTCAAGGAAACGATCGATAGTTTTGGTAATGTACCAGAAGCAGCAGTAACGCTATCCGTTAAGTCTCTTGGCATATGAAACTTTTTTCAGCCCTTAGGGGAGATCCGTCGTCTACAATGTATGCGTGATTCGGAGAAAAGTTTAGCACTTTTTTCTCATTTCGAAATATGGAATTTCGGTGTCGAGGTATAAATTTCATTCAAGGTATGAATTTAACTCGAGTCCTTGTCATGTTACAAAGAGTTTTTTGCGTGAAAGCACGCGATTACTTTCTTTAGCCAGAAATTATTTTCTCTTTTGCACGCTTCGCTCCTTGCCCGGCAGACCCCATCAACCAGGAAACCTATTTGTACCGTTGGCCAAGATCTACGCGGACACCTGTTTCCTCTCGTCACCATTAAACTTTCAGCCACTGCACAGGAACAGACATAGACAGAGAGAGAAGACGTCACTCGATACATTAGTCTCGTCCTGCTAGCAACATTTCTCCCCTGGAACACTAGAATACACACGTACACACACCCAAACACACGCACACACGAGAGACAAAACTTCGAGGACCAGCCACTCTAACTCTCTCGCTCTCCCTCCATCTATCTTTCCAATACACAGACACGCGCGCGCGCAGAGATTGAGCGGGAGTAGCCAATCGAAGCGTCGACTTGATTAGCGAACTTTCGCATGAATTTTCTATGAACGGCGCCAACGGTGTGTATATATACACCCGTGGAAGAAAACGTGCAGCAGCAGGCGCATATATACTCTGTTACCTTCTGGAGCGTGATTGTTATTCAAAGGACGGCTTGTTTTCTACGGACTCTCTCCCTCTATATCTCTCTCCTGCGGCGAGTCAATAAAGTTAGGCCCTATTCCGGGACGTTCCATCTCTCTCTCTCTCTCTCTCTCTCTCTCTCTCTCTCTCTCTCTCTCTCTCTCTCTATCCTTTGCTAGCAGTCACTATATTGATAGATCAAATCGTGCTTAGAATTGACGAATGGCCGAATACCGGTGGGAACGTTAATCTTTTTTTTCTGTGAATTAAATCGGTGCTCTCTTTTGAGTGCGTGCTTGCGTGTGAGTTGAAGGGCTGCACTTGTGGACGGCTAATCGTTTTGGTTTTGGTTAAACTATGTCTTTTTTATCAGTGTAAGGCTGGTATAATATGTAATATTGATAAATTTTATTGAAATTTTATTGAACTAATCCAAAATACACTATGAAAAAAATCTACTCTTGCTTCAAAGGCATCCGTTCGCAAGTACAATTTTGCAAATCAAAATGACAGTATTATAAGTAAAAATGGTACATATTTCATCACGAAGCAAAACATTTGAGATTTTGTATAATGGAGAGTGCAAGATTGAGAGGTTTAAAATTGTTTTCTATTAGTTTATGAAAAAGTGCACTTTCCCTCCCATAAATGAAAAGATTATCTGTTTGCACATAGTGCTTTTCAATTAAAATACAATCCAATGAAAAAAATACTGCACGTGACGAGCGTTTAAGAAGAGTAAATGAATTTTTGGTCGTTGTACTAAATGATCCATCAGTTTGAAAGGTTTGCATTATAATAGAATCATTTATAAATGATTGAGTCAGGTAAATATGACCATCTGCGTACGCATAAAAATAGCAACAGTTTCCCCGCAGAGCTTCGGCAAAGGCTTGTTAGTCTAATCCAGCCAAATTGAAAATACGTCTGTTATCCCAATCACCGCAGCCACAACTTCGTTAATAAACGAGGTGACCTACTGATGGCCCGATACTCGTGATTCGTATACATAATCTTAATTTGAATTCCGCAACAAAGTTATGTGTACCGAAAGAAAGCAATCGTAAAAATGTAATTCCAAAATCGTTACGATTTCTTCCTTGTTCTTTCCGTGCGCGAAATATCTTATTACAAACACAAATCGAATAATACCGTAGCAATCTGCTGAAGCTCCAACAATCCAAATCATTATAAAAAAAAGCGAGAAAAAAGAAAAGAAAGGGAAAAGCCAATGATAAGGGATCGAAACTAGTCGCCTAGAAATTCATGGATTCAAATTTGACATGAATTATACAAAGGGAAGAAAACTCTGCCGCTACTCTAACACGCGCGCGAGGAGACACACATACCCGAAGGAAACCCGAACAATTTGACAGTATAATTCACTGAAAAATTTTGCTCAGACTCTATATACGCTCGAATTCTCTGTATCCATCAACAATGTCCCACTTCGACGATCGAGCAAGGAGGAAGAAGAAGAATATCGGTTGATTTATCACCACGAGAAGACTTTTACCGCGGCCAATCCAATATGAAAGGCCGTCCAAGGCTTTTTCACCGCATCTTCATCCAACCCCCGATAATGTGAATCTCCCTTCGTTATTATCAACGCCGGCGGAGGAGAAGCTCTCGAGAGCCTTCGCTTCTGCTTATTAAGCCGATCATGGCGAATTTATTAATTTAACCTTCGCTCGAGATATATGTATAAGAGGAAAAGATTATTTATGAGCAGATGCCGAGGCCTGTCTGCAGTTGCACGCGATACATGTTTTGTCAAGTGGGGACGAGAACTTAGCTTCTATTTTTCTCTCTACTGATGGTCCTTCTCGCTCGCTGCGTTTATTATGCGATAGATGGATGTAAGACTACCTCGTCAGGATAAAGAATATCCGCTGGACTTAGCTTTAATGGAGCATTAGTACATTGTGCGCAGCTGATAAAAGATGGAGTAGATAGAACGTAATTTTTTCATGCACAGCCCGTAATTGATTAGTCTGCAATTTTCCAGGTCAAAAATAAATATATACGAGTAATTGACCAAGAGTTTTAATACAACGATAAGCAGAGTTAAAGCAACTACTAAAAAAGTTGTCGCTATAAAAGATTTTAGTTTTTCATAAAGGCAGTGAGCATAAGAGTTTATTATCCGAAAGTGGACGTTGATTGCATAATTTGGCTCCTGGGTAGACCTCATTATGAGCTCTCGTTCCTCCATGGGCCGCCTGTACACACTGATGTGAATATTCCTCCTTTTATGCGACACGAAATTATAATCCTACAAATGGTTCAATTTAGCGGAAATTCTTGGCTAAGATCTTCGCCGAGTATATACACGTATACATATATTTGCAATCAAATTTTCAATGATTCTCTCTTCTATACAAATCATGAATCCAACAATTAATTTAACGAGTAATTCATTTTAATGAGTACGATAGATGTGCTGTAACACATGTTGTGAAAGTTTTACAGACTTGCATTGTGAGGCATCTAGTTATAAAATAATAATCGAGTGCGATTAATAAACAATGCTAAATCTACTTACGAACGCTCCCTTGGTGTGAAATTTCCCATTTGAATGACTATAAAGCAGGAGAAAATTACAGGTCATCCTCACGCGTCGGCCGTAACAGAAAAATAAACTCCCTTCCCCCCAGCTTTCCTAAAACCTCAACATATATCACGCAACACGGCATCGCACCTTAAAAACTAACGAGATCGCATCCTTGGCTCATTCCACGGCGCATCGTGTCCAATTTATTAATTCAGCCGGCATCTACGCGTGCGTTTACGTAATATGGCGAGAGGAGCGCAGATGTATATAGAGAACGGATAGTATAATGTGTGCACAAGGGCGTGGAGAAGAGGCGCGCGCGCGCCTGCGCCTTCAATATTTAGCGGCTTCGGCCTCCCGCAGGAACTAACGACGGAAACCGCTGAGCGGCTGATGCTTCTTGGACGCAGCTGATATCCTTCCGTCGAGTGCTATGCCATGAGCCAAAGACAGTGAGAGAGAGAGAGAGAGAGAGAGAGTCTTTTTTTCTCCCCTAGGAGGGATGATTTATGCAGGTGTTGTACTTACGTTTTGTAAGCGGTAAGGGCTTTTCGATTCCCCGGTGCTTGTGCAGCTTGTTGTTTTCTTTTTTTTATCTGGATAGCGATTGTTAAGTAGCTTTCATCATGCGAGATTAGTTACGGTTGAAACTGTATTGCAATTTAGATTAGGTAAATGATAAGTTGTAAAATGTGTAACGTACACGGTGTGATTGCATATAGTATTAGAATAATAATCTCATTAGATAATTGTATCGTTAGATTTAAATTATTTTAAAGATACCAGATATTGGAAACAGTTAATAATAATGTTCTTAATTTAATTAGCATTAATGAAAATATACGCATCCGACAAAACAGGATGAGTACAATACCGTGGTAGAAAAGAAAATAATACAAAATCATTGTCATCATAATTACAATTAATACGTCAAAGCGAGCTGACTCTCAAGACAAATTCCTCCCCTTTTTATCGTTTCGCCACAACTTACAGCTAAACAGCCACTTACGCAAAACCTACTATATGATGAAAGAAGAAGGAGTAACCGATGTATTGCCATTATTAATTTATTTCAATTACGTTCGAACGTACGCCTTGCAACCGTTATATACCTTCCTGATCCATCTCGACTCAGCGCAGAGAGAAACAAAGTCTTTCATCCGTAAGAGAATGTGTATACACAAAAGAAATACTCTCTCTGCAAAGTTTATCGAATCGCGCGACCCCGCACATGTTGGCAACAATATTTTCGCAGCGCCGCGAGGAAAAAAGGCTAAAGCGCCGGACGGTATTAGCCGCGCGGAAAAGTGTAGCGCGCAAAAAGTAACCGCGCAGAATCGCTACTCTGTCTCTTTCTCTGAACGACAGGACGAAAACAGGGTATATATATATATATGTAGGGGCAGAGAGCGCGGAGGAAAACAAGAAAGAGTCCAGGGGAGCTGGAGACTGTCGGTATAAGTACCAATAAATACATATATACAGAAGTGCTGAATTACTTTCCGGGGTTCCGTTAATATTTACCACCTTTCTTGCGCGGTATACACTGTGTGCTTGTTTGGACGATCCTCGAGATAAACATTGGTATGTGGAACTCTAATTGGAACGATTTTTAGTAGCGATGAATTTCGATAAAGTAGGAAATTGAATTTTTCTTTATGGTTTTTCAATTTGATCCGATACGTGCTTATACTTGCGAGATCGACTCCCGAGACAGTATAGAAAAAGGGAAAGAATTGAGATCAAAGATATTTTCTTTTACAAGTATCGCACTAAACTTTACGATGATTTTATGATCCACTCTGAAAGATATATTTATTCATAGTGGAAGTTAATGTTTTTTGTAAAATCCTATATTATACCTATTATTAAAAGTATAGAATCTACGAGTGAATATGTCTTATTTTGTTTCAAATTAATTTATTGTAAAAAATAAAAGAATCGAGCTCAATATCGATTTTTGAGCCATTGCAATTCCCGAGGTAAAACACATTAGGTATAAACGGTAGTGCCAAGTATTTTATTAATAACGTTAAAACGCTTACTTCCAATACATTTTACCGTTCAATACGCTTTTTCTCCCTTTTATTTTAAGAATCCTACGTTAAATGATTCATGTTTTATTTATACAAAGCCTTTTATTTTACGATGCTTATGACTCCGATATAAAAAGGGGGGTTGAGAGGAGCCGTAAAAGCGTAAACTGTTACAGCACCACAGAATGACATTGGAGATAAAAGGCTTAAACTTGGGCGTCGCAGTTGAACGAATAAATCAGGCGTGCCTCGAAAGCTCGAATT
Source organism: Megastigmus dorsalis (assembly GCA_900490025.1). NCBI lineage: Eukaryota > Metazoa > Arthropoda > Insecta > Hymenoptera > Megastigmidae > Megastigmus > Megastigmus dorsalis. The sequence continues at coordinate 106,539 of UELU01142958.1, read as the reverse complement.
AAAGTATTTATCATTTCCTCGTGTCTATACTCTCATCTTGCATTTCCGTCCAAATTGCTAATTCAAGAGCCACTTCGACAAATCGATCGTCAGCAGCTTCATCAACTTAGGGCTAGGTAATGAAATTTTCATTAGTCGCGAGGCGCCATAACCCGTCCATCTTGGCGCAAGACGTTTTGCGGGCGCATTGTTGTCTCTCCCATCATATTTGCTAATGACAGAGAGCGAGTCTCTTGAGCATTGCTCGCATACTGCACGTACACGCGGACAATGTTTTTGTAATCTCCGCCGAATAAATATTGCTCTGTTGTCGCAGAAAACAAGGCGCGCAAAGCCTCTTGTGCGTGCGCACATAAACAGTGGCCAATATACCAGATATTGCACGAGATGCAGCTACGTATTTTTCTTTCTCTCAAATTGAAAGCTTTGATTTTACGGTTAGGTGCCTGTGAGAAAACAAACAAAGGTGAGTATAATAGAAATGACGCTTTGGTATACTTGATTTGGTCAATTTTGCGTGCAGGAATGTTAATTATGGTCGCGGGTTAAAAGTTAAGGTCTACGGCTAGACGGCAAATTAATTCATATTTTTAAATTAATATCAGACTTGGCGGATCGTTTGTCTGCAGCTTGTCGCATAAACTTGCTCGGCTCGTTGTTATCTGATACGCCGGTAGTGCAAAATTCCCAGAGACTCGCTGAAGACGGTAGCCGCAACTTCGGCAATGCGAAATAATTAATGCGAGAGTCTCGTGGCGAAAATTCGCGATATAACAAATACGCGCGGTAATCGAGTTCTCTCGATAAGATCAAATTTACGTGGATCAGACTATATATGCGCAATGAACTGTACGAGAGACTAGAGTGAATTTATATATTAATTCTTTGATAAATAAGCCGAGAATATGCAATGCAAGTGTTTTAAATCAAGTCGACGAGAGACCGAGGGAAAGAAGCCTCTGCTTCTTTATAAGCTTTTCGCGACTAATTGAGTTTGCGGTATCGTAAGATAAGCCTTTGTTGTCCGTGCACGCACATTCGTGGCATTATCAATACACGAAACCTAAACACATTATGCGTATAAAGTAGCGCTTCAATGAATAAATGGAGAAAATTGTAAAGTGCGGAAATTCAAAGCAGTGCAAATGCTTTCTCGACAAGTGCTGTGTTAAATAACTTACGCATTGAACAAAAGTCGGTGAAACCAATTCTCAAATTGAGAGCTCACCTGCAACAGAAAAATAAATTCGACACGTTAGATATTTGTGAGTCTGAAAGCAATAGTTTGCTCTACGTTATATTACTGAGAATGGATGGGGTTGATTGACTGATCATAGGGTCAGGTGAACAAGAATTTAACTCCTATCGATCATTAACCTGCAATCAATCATGTGCAAGCGTTGAACACTGGAGCTAAAATAATCAGAATCAGATGTACAAGTTGTACAAGTAACTCGTGCTCGGTGATAAATCATCGATTCCTAGAATACAATGTCGCCCGGATACCTGCACGAGAAGGACTGCGACAAAGCGAGGCATACTATGTACGATGCGTATATACAGGAACTCCGCAAATCCCAAAGATACGACTGTACGATTATCTCCGCAACTCTTTCACGGCGAGCGAAAAGCTCGAAGCTACAGCGCACACGGAGGCGGCTATACTCGGCGCCGCCAGTTGGCGCAGCGGCCGTATAATACGAGATATCGCCTTCGATTAGGACTGCACGCGCTCACGCACGCACGCGAGCCTCTCTCTCTCTCTCTCCCTCCCTCTGTTACATACAATGGCCTATATATGGTCGCGCTCGAGCAGAGTATATTACGAGGTGATTTCTGCAGGGACGCGAGCCTCGATCGCGCTCCGTCGCCGTCCATTGTGCGAAATTAGACGAGCGTAGTGCGCACGCGGCTATAACTGGCTCTACACTCTCTCTCTCTCTCTCTCCTCTCTCCTCCCTCTTTCCTCCCTCTGGCGCGTCCAATTCCGATTTGCTAATTACCGAGGCTGATTGTTCGCGAAATTGTGGCGGCCGTCGGCGATACGTCAATGCGCGCCGCGAGACTCGCCTTACTCATGCCCTTTGTATAAAACCCTAATTGCCCCCTCGCCTACTCCTCTGCAGCTGCTCCGCGGCTGTAAGCTTGTGTGTCCGTGTATATGTAGCGTAGTTGGCCGGGCGTTAGGGAGAAGCTTGGATTCTTGGCTTGCGGCGCAGGTTTTTTTAATTCTCCGCGTCTCTGTCGTGGGTTTTTTGATGGATCGAGATTATATATGCGCGAGGCGCGCGCGTTTTTTAGCGTTGACTCGAGTGCGCTCCAATTGACGCTCGACAAAGGCGGAATCGTAAAACGCCTAGTCACTTGTAACAGTTGCAACGGACAAAGCTTGAATGCTTGTGTAGATGGTAGATTTTCGTATCGGAATTAGCGTTTTGATCAATTGCAATTGCTTTGAAATGATTGTTAAGTTGTGTAAATATATTCTGATAGGACACGTCTGACTAAAATCAGCTTTTTTCTACTTAACGTTTATCAATATCGAGTACAAAAATATAAATGATCGCAAATTCATTATGATTTAAAAATGAGCTGCACTTGTTTTCTTTTGACTTTGTATAATTTTTATAAATCTATTCAAGTTGGCGATACAAAATTAGCTACTACAGTGCACAAGAAATTACGTGATTACACGTCAATACAGTTCCACGCGTATCGTGAATTTAATTATCGGGGAAATCGAATTGGTTTGAATTATTAAATTAGCGAGTGCGCGCATGCGGTTTAGCAAACATCGATTAGCTCATTATCAATATTTCAAAAACACCCTAAAATCCGCCCGAGGTGGTCCATCAAATTTACATATAATTAAAATAGAAATCTTGTTTGTTCCCTGTGTTAGTCAAAGGCGAGGTAACACTATTGCAGGCGCATAGTTAAAGATCTTTGAGCGAATTTCATCGTGAAACAAGCTAACGGTTTGCTTCTTCTTTTGAACTGCAAATAAAAAAAGACGATGAATAAAATACAACTAGAATTGAATTATTTTACTGTCTATTCAGAGAAGGATATCTAGTGAAGCAAATTAAAAATCTATTAGAATGACTGGACACACTTGGGCATCTTCATTTCATTAAGTAATGTTATTCTATTTTTTAGCCTCTCTATTGGATTACGAGATGCAAACTTTACAAATCGTTATATTTAAGTTCTACATTTAAAGATCCTTATAAGTCCTAAGTTCGATATCCATGCATTCTATAAATATCTTCCTTATGTAAATCAATAGAACAATTATTCTACAATGTCCATTATAAAGCCACCATTGTAAGCTGTAATTGAGATTTATTGTTAATGGTTTTGCGGCACTTCAGATTACAAAAGAACAGAATTTCAGTTTATTTCGAGACTACGATGAGGATCGTGTAAGTGACTATTTAAAGGCGGATAATGGTGTTCCAATCGAGTAACCATTGCAGGGTAATTGTCAAGACCATAATGGATCAATCAAATCCACTATTTATAGAAAACAGATATTCCATTTTCATGGCAACAGTCCGCAAATGAATATTTTACAGCTTAGCTTCTCAGCGACAGAGATTGATATGTCACAGGTCAAAGCTCCAATCCAAGCGGACATTAAATCAGAACTATTATTTCTCGTAAACTCCAGTCGCCGAATGAACTTCCCATGCCGTGCATTATCGCGTGACAAGTGGAACACGCACACTCGAGACAACGTGATCATGGCAAGTCGACAAGACGCCACCGCCACCGCCGCCGCCGTTTAAACGCAACGAATAAGATGAGCAAAAGCATTTAAACGCGAGATAGCTCATTCTTCCTCCCTCGATCTACACAGAAAGCCAGAAAATAAAGCCCCTGAATCACGTCTATACGCACAGAGACATTGCAAACGTTCGTCATACGCACACACACACACACACACACACGCAAACAGACAGACAGCTGGTTTCGGATAAGCAAGTGCGACACACAAGGAATCCTCCCTCTTGTATAAGGCAAAGTATACGCGCGCACAGCGTCAAAGCCACTGCATTACATATAGACAAGGTAGAGGGGAGATAGACGCAAACATCGTTAAATACCTCGAATCGCGCAGCGCACGCGCGTTTCATACGATTACCCCGAAAGTCTCGAGCTTTCAAGAGCACTGCGAATGGGTAGAGAGACCGAGTAGTAAAAGCTACATAACATCGCTACTCTTCCCGCTGCTCTCTTTCTCTCTCAAAGACTTCCCCCCTAGCCGGTCTCCTTTTCTTTTAGCTCGTTCCGACTTGACTTGCATAATTGAGGCGGGAGGATGGCATTCTCGCGTGATTTAACAATTACAATGTACATTACAGCGACTCGTTCTATTCCTTTTTTTGTTCCTTTGGCGAAGTTGGAGCCGTTGGAGGTGTATACGCGTTCTCGTTGATTTCGTGCTTCGGTGCGTTGGGGAATTTATACGGATGCGAGCTCGATTCGCCATGGCTAATCGACTGATTGAGAAAGTTTGGCCATTGTTTCGCTCGCTGGTCGGTGCATACTTTCCGAGTTTTGGATACACATGCTTTTGTGGTGTGTGTGTGTCTTTGTTGCGGTTGGCAGTGAGATGCTTTGAGACGAGTAATGCTTTTTCAAAGAGGGTTATTTAAATCGCAATAGATCTATTCTATGTATATAAGAACTAAATTTTTATCCCAGTGCGATCTCGTAAGAAATCCGTCTCTACAAGTAGGCCACCTTGTTAATTTTCTAAACCTTTTCATATTCTTAGCGATAGCTTCAAACTTCATTTTATCCTTTATGATTAATAGACGGTAGATTTGTCTCGACTATTTAAAAATAACAAATTCATTTTGCGGTATTGATAAACAGGTCGCTTCTACGATAATACCCTCAATGAGAATTAGGATTTAAATATTCCGCACATACGTGATAAGAAAAAATAAGTCAATGGGGCAACGAAAAATGTAGCAGATTAAACTTAGATCACTCTATAGTCTTTTTTCATAATCATGCTTCGATAAACAAAAAAAAATAAAAGGAAGTTATTTTTGTAAATCTATCATCACGTCAAAGCAGCGCTTCCCTTCTGTTGACAAGCCGACTTTATGAAATAAACATAATTAATCAAATTGTCTGATATCCTCACTTTTCTGGTAATTTTGCTCGACCAGGGAGACGCTAAATAAAAATCTCATCATCATCTAAAAAGTTGTCTAATAATATATTCTTGCTTTTCTAATTCATTTTTCATTTTATGTCAAGTAGTCTCACATTTCGTTTAAAAAAAATGTCGACGTTCAATTTTCTGAACTCCCCGTTTCAGAACCACTGCGATCGAAAATCCGAATCCTAAAAACTCAACTAATGCAACCCCCAAAAAATAACAAACGATCCGCCCCTCTGACCCGCAGAATATAATCGAGAACTCGAGCACGAAATATCTCGCGTAAAAATAGCCCTGTAACCGCCGATAATGATAACGCTTGACAAAAACGGCCCACCCTAAAACGATCTTACGTTCGCGGCAGATATAAAAAAAAAGGAGAAATTGTACTCGCTGAGCTGGTATACCGCGTACAACAATACACACTACACGCACAGGAACGGGAGTGTACGCCCATAAAGGATCCCGCGACTCAGCCACATCCCAAGCTGCCCCTCTTTTTACGTTGCTGAAATTCCTTTGTGCATTCGACCGTACGCACTAGACTATACACACACACACACACACAGACACACAACTTCTCATCTCGTATCTCCCGCGGAGGGAACAAGTCCGCGAATCGCCGTCGATTACACAAAGATTACTTTCGTAGCTGCAGCACACACCTATACTCCTTCACGCGCTAATTTTCCAGCAAATAAAACCTAGAGCCTTCGTGTGTAATGATAAAGCCATACTTTTCCAAAAAAAAAAAGCGAACTTGGTTGATTTTTCATCGTATTTTGTAGGTCGCAGCTCTCGCTCGTCTGAATATTCATGAAAGAATCGGGCTTTGGCGGGGCAGCAGCCGTCGGTCGCAGTCGCCGCCGCCGTCGTCGCGCGAATATCGAGCGTTACGATATTATACGCTGTTAAGTTGAATTTGCATGCAAAGTAGTACGTGACTGTACATAGTCGCCAAAGACTCATCGGCGATCATAAGGCAAATATTACGTTTTTTTAAGTCCCTTTAGTCGTGGCTCCGAGGATCCCTCGGTGTTTATCCGATGGAGACGAGGAGACTAATTGACTGGAGAACGTTATTATAGATAAATCAATAAGCAGGCGCTAGGTGTTTCGGTTCACGTATATTTTTGCAATATCGGCGCACGATATAAAAGACTCGAGCGCGGTATAATTACGATTCGCGATAAAGAAAATCTGCAAGCTGCACAGAATGCAATCATCTGTCTAACGATTATATTAATTGATAGTTGAAAGGTATACTTTTTTACTTCGATATCGAGCCTTCGATCATCCAAGCTTCTTCGCTAACCGAGAAAAATTCCCAGATTATACATCCCGTATAAAACCTTGACGCGCTCTCGCGTACAACAACATAACACGGAGAGCTAGGATGAAAAAAAGAAGGAATATCATGCGTTATTAAGTGGTTTCTTTGTACGGATTTTTCGCGGAGCCACGCGGATGGTTAATTGCTCGGAGAGTTAACTCCCTCGCGCTACTGCAGAGCGAGAGAAAAATAATATAAATTGCGAGTAGCGGCAGGGGATGGGTGGAATATAAGCGTTGTGAAATTTCAAAAGAACTCTAAATAATGCAGCTAAAAGGTTTCGCTCGAATTTCCTTACTTCACTTTTCCCCCGGATTCCCGCAAACTTCGAGCGTTAAAAAGTTTTGCGGGGACGTTTCGTTTCTTATTGTCACTCCTTTCTTTTTCTCTCTCTCTCTCTCTCTCTCTCTCTCTCTCATCCTTTTTTAAATATTCTTCTCTTTATGTTTTGCCCGTATTTCGCGGTTTAGCCGCTGATCTCGCCTGTTTTTTTCGACGATTCCCGGCTTACTTTGATACACTTTCGAGTCAGGATTACCGACTTTTCTCCGCGACTTCTATAAACTGGGAGTTCCATTTCTTCGTAACTGCATAAAACACACGAAAACAGTTTATCATCTATATACGCACTGACAGCTGATTAGAAACGTACGAGCCGAGGCGTAAGGCCGAGGAGAGCCTAGAGTACAGTATTATCCACGCAATACATAATGATTTCCACCAGAGTCGGGCATCGAGCGCTTGCTGCAGTCGGTGCAGTTCACGCGCACACAGATACATATGCCATCGTCGGAATAACCATTGGACGTATCGCGTATACACTCGGTATGTATCTGCAAATCCCGTGTGGACTTAGTGCTGCAGGAGAGGGACACACTCGCCGAAGCTCTAAGCACGATCTTATATACGAGCACACGCGTGGCGATCAACAATCACCGCGAGCGATGCTCAAAAGGTTGTGTCTCGCATGTGTGTGTGTGTGTGTGTGTGTGTGTGTGTATTTTATACGGCAAAGGGTTGGGTATACGCGACATCACATCGAATACGAAATGCGCAACGAGTGCAGCAATTTTCGCCGAGTGCTCGCGGTGCCGGGGAGAGCGAGGGCGAAGACATTTTCGTGCTCCCGCTCGCGCTGCTCGTCTTCTTTTCGCAGCTTTTTGGCCTGCTTCTCGGTTAAGAGCTCTCTGCTCTCGCGTGCATAGCGTCCCGGAGTACGAGCAAAAAGAATTGCTGCCTCTCGCGCGGCACCGCCAAACAATGTTAACGCGATGGCTGCTCTGCTGCCGCTGCCGCTGCTCCCGCTGTATTAGTGCCTAGTGGCTTTTCGGAGGTTTGTACGCTAGTAGGAATTTCCGAGTGCATTTGCGCTCTCGGTGCATTCGGTCTCTCTGTCGCTGTGCGTTGGCGGATTAATAAATGCGCTACGGGATGAGCTGGCGCCTGCATGTTCATATATATATACGTAGGACATGAGCCAAATGTTATATACATAGACGAATGGGATTTTGTTACAAATTTTAAGTTTACGGGAATTCAAGTCGTATCGCAGAGACTTGCCATTCGAGAGAAATAGAACTCGATTTAAAACTATACTGCCCGTTGTTAATTTCGTTATATGCCGTTAAATAATATATTGTACTGATTAAAATCCTTTAACTGTTAAATCAGTAATTATCCAATTATATTATTTATCCAACGAACGCATCGATAAATTACGTTCTGTGGATGTGGGATATACAATATATATATACATATATAGAGCGAGCTTGGAATGACAACTGCTCGCTAATGCTCTCACATTCGAATTTCAAAGATCTGCGAATATTATAATAAACAATTACGAAATATCGAAAACAAAGCAATTGATACCGTTGAACAATAATATACAAAGATCGCGGCGATCAAGTTGAATTTATTTAAAATGAAAATTAATTGTGCAATATATCTATTTTCAATTAAAATATTATACATGCATTAGAAAATAAATAATTTATGTAAAAATCGATCGTTGCATAATATATACCATTCGGCATGATCGAAAATTTCAAATCGCTGCTATCCGTATGTTTAGACTTGAGCATCTGCATGCGAATCTCGCAAATTTTATTATCTTCGGCAAAGCGCTTTTCACACGAATACTTATATTTTTTCTATGCCCTTTTCTTGAACGTGTCATACATTTAAGATTTAAATTTACGATGAACCGATGCATCAAGAGCCCACGCGGCAAACGGGCAGTTCTTTATTGTTACAGTCCTTTGCATTTTAGTCAGAAAAACAGGCATAAGCCTCGCACCCAGGCCATGGCATAAATGACCTTTTTGCCGTTCGGCGACGACGGCAACCTCCGTGGCCGTGCATCCACACCCGGACGCACGGACAGAACATTCTCCGACGTTACTCCGCAGCGCTCGGACCGACTTGTCATGTAGTCATTTTTATATTCATCAACCTCTATTTTTACTTATTAATACTTGTTATACTTTAAAAGAAATCGTATTTGAAATGTACACAACCCGGTGTTAAAATTATTTACCTCAACACAAAACACCGTGTACAAAAAAGCTCCGTTTAGCGCATAAAACATCACCAGTCGGCACCGACGGATCAGCGTTTGGAAAAAATACAATTTTCCCTCGCACCCACTCGGTCCTGGCATGTGCAGCCCTACGGCCATATACACCCACGCGTTCCTTCAAAAATACCTATTGCATAGATAGCCCGCAAGCAGATCGCTCGGAACCGCGCAGCCGCTATACATGTAGAACAACCCATAAAGCCACGCGAATCGCTCGCTCGGCTACACACACATACACACGGTATAGCTCTAAAAAGGTAAGCACCAATGTTTCCCCCTTGTCCACAAAAGCCTTCTCTCTCTCTCTCTCCCCCTATATACCTTCATTTCCCGCGGTATTGTATTTGCTCTGTGACTTTCAATTACCAGCGCGGCGGTACATCGGTTCGTTTTTGCCTGCGGTAAGTCTACAGCAGAGAAATAGAGAGAGAGCGAGAGAGAGAACATTAGGGTCAAATACGCATTGCCTATCAAAACAATAGACCGCGGCGAGACAAAGCCCAACGGTGGTTGGGCATTCGTCGGCTGCAAGGAAAGCTATTATATATACCGTCTCTTTCTCTCTCTCTCTCTCTCTTTCTCTTCTCGCGGCAGGTCGGTGAGTGTGCAAACCGAAGAAGATTAATATCGCAGCGTGTGAATGGCGATAAACGCGCGATAACCGAGTCTCTCGAGAGAGAGGAGAAATTGAACGTCGACTCGTCCTTTCTCTCGCGTACCTATGTTTCTGCATAAACTTCTCATCTCCGCGGCTGCGGCATCGGCGGCGGTGGCAGCTCGAGAACACTCCGCATGATACGTATGCTATATCCTTACCGGAGCCGCGGGAATAGTTTTGCCAACTAATAATATGCATTGCTTCGCTGTACATATGAGCTTTTGAGAGGAAAGACTGCGTGTAGAGCACGCGTCACGTGTCGAGGACGAGGTACGGGAAAGAATTTCTTATACTTCTCATTGACGATTTATCGTTTTCGCTGCGTCTCGCCGAACCGAGTACTTAATGGCGAACGCGTAAAGCTTGTGGCGGAAAATTTGAGCGAAAGCATAGTGTTGCGATACAAGAATTTACAGGGGATAGAATGAGCGTTTGGAATGTTTTTTTTCCAGGCAGCTACAAGCTGCTTGTTATTAAATAGAATGACGACTTATTTTTACCGCTGTTTTCTCCTACAGTTTTCTTCAAAGAAAAAGCACGTTTATAGCCGTAATAGATATATAAACGTGCTTTTTCTTTCGCCTTTTCTTTTTATACGTCTTTTTAATTAATTTGAACAGAAAAATAGATCGAACAGTCGGAGGAGCTAATCTATACGTATACTTGTTGTGAGCTTGTTAAAATAGCAACCAGAAAAATAATGTAAAATTAATACAAAACTTTGGTTAATTCAAAGACAGAATAGAATTTATCGATTGTCGGACAGCTAAGCTTGACAAAATATTAGACTCGTCAGTGCAATTCTTTTGCAATGTATACATTTAAGTTTAAACAAGGCTCAGTCAAAAAACCTGTGTATACTATACATTGTAGAATGTATTTCGATCCAGTCTGTTTTGACCCGCTCTTCTGCAGGCACTTTAATTAAGTTTTCTTTCAGAATTATACTTACTACGATGAAATTCTAATTATTTTTTAGAGAATCGCACGAAAAACTGGAAAATGCAGTCATCCTGCAATCGACACAGCATGAAAGCTTCAGAAAAATCAACTGAACCTCTGTGTATTCAGCGAGCGTATCCTCAGAAAACTATACAAAACAAAAAATAACGGCCGAGCGCAAAAAGAATGGATCATTGAGTGAGCAGTGCTGCAGCCCCACATCGATAGCTATATACGTCTACACGCGGAGAAAAAAGGGGGAAAGAACACTGTAGGATAGAAGCTAAACGCAATTATCCGCGAGAAAAGTTTTGGGAGAGCTTTCGAAGGGAGAGAGGAGCGCTTGAAAAGCAGGCCACTTGTACTTTTTGGCGAAAGCCGATAAAACCGGGTTATATCGGGTCACGCTCCAGACACAGCAGCAGCAGCAGCAGCAGCAGCAGCAACAGCAGCGGCAGCCGCGGCAGCGCGAGCAAATATAGGAGGAGAGACTCGTTTTGTCGGTATGTCCCGGCGGGCCTCGATCGCGCGAGATGAATGGTCAAGCTGTCGTTAAGGATTCTGTGCGTCATTCCGCCACGTCTTGTACACAATCGATCTCCTTCCACATATATATAAGTTTTGGCGAGCCGGTATTTCGAATATCGAGGGAAGAATCGACTGGGCGACTCTCCCCCACCACCACCGCCACCATCGCCGCACGACGACACCTTTCTCCTCGGCTTTATTTATTCCCTCGCGCGCGGCTACGCGACACTACCCCTATATTGGCTCTCTCCAGCGCGACGTGCCTTCTCGTGGCATCTCTAGATAAGAACGCCCACGCCTCATTGAAATTTGGCTTATATATTAAGTGTATCGACGCTATCGCGTTGCGGAATTCAACGCTTCGTGTGTCCGATACGCTATTCGAGTTATTTGCGAGAGGATGGGCCATTTATATTAAAAGCATTAACAGTAATTGTACTCGTACAAAGTGACAGAATTGAAATGAGTCGCGAGTGAGGGAAAGCTGCGACCATAGCTAAAACCAAAAATGCGTAAATAAACAGAGGTTTAAAAAAAAAAAAAAAAAAGCCGGCCGTGTGTCCGAAATAAGCGTTTCTAGATGAGCTTTTAAAAAATTTAATGCCGCGCTCCCCTTTATTTCTCGCTCGTCGGACACACAGGCGAGTATAAAGCCTCCATAACGGTATTTAGCACACGCCGCGGTCGCCGACGCCGCGTGTATAAAATGAACATTATTTTTAAGCTTTCCCAACGACGTGAGTTTCTCAATAAAACTCGCGCACAGCTTAAGCGCGGCAATTTATCGCGGTGAACAAAAAAAAAAAAAAAAAAAAAAAAACAAGTGAAATGCCTAATTAACGAGTATCATTTATGCCTTAACCAATCCTGCAATTAAAATACTTATTTGTGAATGTCGTTGTCCAAAATATAATCTTGTGTGTATCCACTTTCCAGAATTATTTTCAAACTTCATCCCTATAAACAAGACCATCATCAATAAATGTGGCTAGAGGTTATCTTATACGTTACTCACGCTGTACACGTTAAAAAATATCAGCGCAAAAGAGTTGAGAAATGTGCGGCATCTTGTATTAAAAACACAATCACTCAAAGTAGGTACTATGCACCCGTGTTTCCCGCATATACTTTGCGGACCGCATATAAAGTTTCATAGGAAGTCATTTTCACTGTTCCGACATTTTCATTATATACTTGTACGTCGGGTCATCCGACAAAAACAGCAAATTGTAGAGGAAATTAATTTTTGCAAATTTGGCACTGTACAACTGCCTGCACTCTCTTGTTTATCACGCTGCCGCATATTATGAATAAGTACAGGCTATATACTCAATGTCCAAAAATAAAAGCTACTCGGCCGCTTAAAACTGCCGTCCAATTACAAGCAAAAACAACAGCTGCAGCGAGTGTCGCTCTAAACAATTGTCTCGCTGCGAACACTAAAAAATCACTCCGGGGAAAGAAAAACATTGGGTTAATGTACACATAGGAGGGAACAAAAGTACAGGCGCTGATTAAACCTGATACTGACCCGTAACGAACCGCCCAAGTTGAAGTTTCATATCGCGTACACGCCGTGGAAAACAGGAGAGAAAACATTTGTCTGGTAGCCATGCGAAAAGGTACACTTGTCAAATCCAGAAAGTGCTCGGATACGAGTAGAGCAGTGTAGAGGAAAGCAGAGCGACGATTATCAAGAGATTAAACGAAGAAGGGTCGGAGTATGGAAGAGAGGCAGAAATTAATTGCGGTACTGAGGATATGGTATGTATTTGTGAGTGAAATGACGCGGTGGTTTTGGGTTAACACGCGTTTTTCCCCGAGATTCCTAGTGAAAAAGCTGTTGCGGAATAAGAAATTAATGGTCAGACGTCTTGCTTGGGATTAATACGCGACGTCAGTTTTTGTCACTACTAAGCTTCTCGCTCTCTTGTTTCTTTCCCCTTTTTTTCACAAACGTTAAATTGCATTTCTCCGTTGTCCGATGGGATGACCTGAACGGACTTTTTCGCAATTAACGACGACGAGGAGGATTATTAAAACTGCATTGCTCAAATAAATTTCGTTTTCCATTTATTTGTGAAATTGAAACTTTAATTATTGATGTATGCGTGGACTATCGAGCTCGATCGAAAAGTTCCGTAATTTATGAAGCAGTGAATTTTTCATTTGAATTGATTTTCCTGCGTTGTTTCGTTATGATTTTGTATAAATATTTCGTGAAAGAGAATCACAGAAGTATAAATTTGCGTGGATAGAATGGAGGATGCTATTTTTACCTTTGAAAAGTTCTGAAATATGCATTCAAAGTTTATGAAGCACAATGAGAAACTTTATTTTTGTGTATGTTTAATAAGTAGTTGTGGAACAAATAAGAATAAGCGAGGCGTTTTAGGTACAATACACGTATCTTTTCAGCGCAATTCTTGATAAACTTTGAAAGCAACTATTTTTACTGTGTTTCTTCAATACAACAAAAATTTGTATATCACATTCAACCTTTCAAATTTAGTTTCACAATATTATAAAAATTTAGATGTTAAAAGAAAACTGAAACCTTATTGACTTTTATTGATATTAAATGTCCATTTCATTATACTTCAAATATCTATACAATTATATATCTATAAATATAAAACAATTTTCGTGTTTAGAAAATATAAATTTTAAACTTTCTTATAAATAAGTATTTCTTAATGGTAATGTTATAGATCATTTTTCTTCTCTAGTTGATTCCGATTAAAGAATCTTTTGAAAGGTTACAATTACTTTTTTCAACTGTTGTTTTTCTAGCAATATCAACTAAGTACTGGGTTTTAAAATATTTTTACACATACCTTTTTCGTTAGTCCTTCTTATGCGCTTTCACATTCACATTTTTAAAGTTTAGAGTGGCTTTAAAAATTAAAAATTTTAATTTCTAAATAACTCATGACAATGTTTTCTATCCTACATTATAATTTTAACAAATTTTGCTACTCCTTATTTATTCATTAACGGTCCATCAAATCTGAATGTTTATATTTGTATTTAGATGATAAAACAAACGCAACACTATCTGAATCAATTCATATTTTATTTGTAAGTTTCATACTTTGCCCCCTAATTTTCAGTATTATAATTACTATTTCTTAACTTTAGAATTACTTTAGAACTTAACTTTAGAACAACAGTTATACATGTGCATTGTGCCGAAATAACATGTTCATTATCAGCTACAACCATAATCGGTAGATCCATAGTCGATTGGCTGTTAATGGATTAAAAGCCTCGATATAATATGCAAGCCAAATGTAAGGGCGCATAAGTGGGGCTGAGGGAAGAGACGCGGTCTCGCAACCCGAGCTAAATAATCCGAGTTCAGCGCTAATTAGACGAGGTTCGGAAAGCGTTTCCGCGAGCGCAGACAGCGATAAGCGCACGGAATTCGATTAGAAGCCGACGTGACGCTAAATTAATAAAGTCCGCTTCTAAGAGGGTGGGATAGAGAGAGAGAGAGAGAGAGAGAGAGAGAGAGAGAGAGAGAGGCTGAAAATTTCCGCAATAGACAGGTGAGAGCTATGACAAGATGTACGGAGGAAAACTCCTTACAGACAAGTGAATTTTTTCCCGCGATAAACCTTTTTAGGCGTGAGAAAGCTTTGAGAAGACTTGGACTATATTGGCGACGCTGTAGGGCGTTGTTGAATCGTGGTTTATTAGTTTTACGAAATGAATATTGTGTAGAACGCCGGTTTTAAGGGATGAACAAATTCAACGCACGTATAGTGAAAAGGTATTACTGAACAAGTTTTATGGGAAGAAACACTTGGAGCTTCCAAATAATCTTGTACAATCCAATCCAATTAATTAAAAATAAGTATTTTTTTACAGTACTAAGGAAGATCGAACTCCATATTTAATAAATTTCCAAACTTTATATATATATAACATCGATTAATCAGGTAAATGAATTATTTATTTTTTAATTTCTATAAATATTCTTCAGCAATAAATAAGTCTTGGGAAGGTACGTAACGAGGACCTGTACTTTCCATCATAGTTACATTTAATGACCTCGTATTTCACAAACTGTACACAACCTGAAGGCATAATATCCACCAGAAGAAATAAAATGACAAAGACTGGTTTATGCAGTAGCAAGGAAATTGAGTAAGAACGGAAGAGCTGTTATTTATGCTCGATTTACTTTCTGTATAGTGATATATATATGTACTTTGATTTTTATAAGCAACATTCGCTACCTGGTGACACTCAATGTCTTTCTTTTTATTACGCATTCGGTTTATTTCAAGTTAGTGGCGAGATCGTTGCGTGAAAAAGTATTTTATTGTAAAACACTAAAAAGAATAAAAATTATAAAAGCAGATTGAAGAGAAATTTATGGAAAGGTCATTCTCAGAGATCTTTTATAAATCCAAGAAAGATTGTTAGCGATCCATCAGTATATAACGGATTCTCGAATGAGCTTTCATGACCTCTTAATAATTCCCAGACGGAATAAAAGGCGACATAAAACCTGCCCAGGCCCGTTCCAAGTCGATCAATCTTAACCTAATAAAATTGAAAAATCCAATACTTCGTCCAGGCGTATACACGGACAGCGCTAAATTGCAACCTCAACGAGGCGAAAAGAAACTGCGAAATTTTCAGGAGCCCGCGGAGAAAAAACAAACAAAGAGGAAGAGGAGGGGGAGGAAGAAGAAGAATAAGAAGGAGAGAAAAGTCCTTAGAGCGTGGCCGAAGACAAGTGAATTTTCGCGGCTGCGAGCTTTTTAACACCTCCCCTCCGTGTGCGACGATGTGCTGCGGTGTCGAAAAAAGGAGGAGCGACAAACTGGGGACGGGGGAGTTAACCTGCCGACGGTCCGCCGGTGGAAAGGATTAGAGGGAAGCGAAGTTGAGCGATGAATGGGCCTGGGGCAAAAGTGTATGTGCATATTACGAAGCGCGCAACGCTTTGCCTCTCTCCTCCGTATTATTTTCTTTTTTCTCTCGCGCCGGCCATAAGACGAGGACTTTTCCGTTTTTTGTTTTGTTTCTTTGTCGCGGGTGCGTCCCGGGCTCGGTCCTCGGTGAAGGAGCTGCACAGGAAGCATAAAGCCGCCTTTTATGCGCCGAGTAAAACGTCCCGGGCTTTTGAGGGACGACGCTTTCTCGCGCTGAATCTCCCCTGGCCCGTGATGCAATTAATTTAATTTATGCTTCTGTGTACGAGTTCGCGAGCTTCGCGATAATTCGGCTGGGGGGTGATATTTTAGCATTTTATCCCGTAATTAGTTCGCGCCTGTGACGAGATTCGCGATTATTACGCTATTTTGCATCACGAGGACGCCAGCTGCGCGCCAGAGCCGCTCCAAGCTTTTTTCTAATTTTCCTGCAGCGAATGCATTTTACGATTATTAGAAAGGATGAGATTTTTTTTATGAACTTCGTCGTCTCGTGAGTCGTATGGGTTAATTTCCGGGGTAGAGAGAGTAACGATATCGTTTATTTAATAATTTAGTTTTAATTCTTCATAGAGACGCCACTCGAGAGACGGGATGAAACATTAACATTGCGTTTCTCGTTCATTGTGCCACCGTAAGCTCGCTTTATGTACTGTAGAGGTTTATTACAACGACAATGAAACTGCAGACCCGATGATGTCGGCCTTTCCTTTGTCTCGTCAACTTACAAGACAAAATTTTTTGAATAGGAAGTTAATATGCTGTGGGGAAAAACGGCACGTGGCGTTGCCTTGTTTCATGTTATAACCATTTTTATAACAGGTGAGCCGATAATTATTTATATATATATAAACAATATTACAAAATGAAATTATAATTTAGTAGAATAAAAATTTTACATTTACTAAAAACTTTTTTAGGCCTTTGTACGTTTGCACTTGATTTAACTGGTTTTTAATGTGCAGCTTATTTGCATGCCTAATTAGAAGTACATAATTTCTAGTGGAACTTTAGCTGCATAAGGATTTGCTTTCAAAAGTCTACCTCGCCCGTATAATCACCAGAATGGACTATTAAAAAATATTGAGATAATTAAACCTCGCACGATTGAATTAATAATTAAGGAAAAAAAAACTTGTGTCGAGTAAGCAGGAAAGCAAACTGAATCTAAATATTATACAGCCTTCTAATTATGAATAAGTAGATATGTTCCAAGTCAAGTATCGCACAAGTCTTAATCCACACTCGCACAATCGTCCGTCTAATTAGACATTCTCATGGCTAACCTCAAGGAAATGCGAGTAGCAACAACTGCGCCACTTAACGACTTAATACTCCACAAACGCAGAAAGGGAATAATTCATCCGCGTCTACTTTCAAAAGTGTAGCTCCGGCTCTAGCTACTCGCACGCAGCTCAGCGCGTTCTAATAATCGAAAAAGGCGCCTCGTGCACCTAACGCTCATAATTGCTCGCGGTGGTACAACTTCTCTCCCTCTTTCTCTCTGCCTCTTCAACTAAAATTCCGCGTGATAAATCAACGTCACGTTTAAGTTACATCTTATATCGCTTTAGCTGAAGCTTTGGGCCGTGCGCGCCGGTCTACGAAATTAGTTCCTCGCTTTTCTCCTTTAATATCTCATCCCCCCACCGCGGCGTCGGTCCGTCTCTCTTTCCCTGCACTTTTCCGACCTATAGCCGAGAGAAGAAGAAAGAGATGCGCACGGATGGAAGCTAATCAATTTCTTGCCTGTCGGGCTTTTTTTTCCTCCTGCGCGATGTTCAAGGCCGATACTCCTCTTCCGCGGAGTGGACGAGGACGACTTTTTCGTCGGATGAGGGAGAGTCGCTGACGACTTGCGAGAATGATGCGATGAATATTACCAATGGCGCGGATCATAAAGTGACGCTGCAGCTTGCTTCAATGGAAGTGGTAAACAAAGCTCGAGGTTCTTTTTATCTTATCTGGGCAAGATAAGCGGTTCGAAAGCTGTTGGGAGGTTCTTCATGAGCCGGAAAATATAAAGGTAAACAATATAAAGATAAATTGGAAGAATAAAACTAGGGCTTTTGTATTGAGTGCAAAGACAAATATTTTCATATTTGTACGCGTTACAGAGGCGAGTTATTAATATGTGTATTTAACTAATTTTAATCGAAAACAGCGTGTCCGACAAGTTTACGAATTAACCACTTTACGAGAATTGAAATTGAATTAGTTATAAAGTACGAGTCTGTCTAAAGTGAGTTCGTGGAAGCTGGGTATTGCGCTAAATAATTAGCATTATCGCGGCGAAGAATCAAAATGCGTTTAATATAATAGGTAGACGTAATTATTTTCTCGCACGAACTACTTTTATGTATATACGTTATAATTATTTCGCGGAACTCCGAGGAGCGAGCAAATATCCCCCCACCGCTCGACCCCTCAAACGTTAAGCTGCATTATATACCAAAGTTAAAGAGTGGGATGCTAAAGAAATGTTATTACTGAAAATGTTTAAATACTTTTTTCGAATGCCAATAAAAATGGACGCAAGAGGATAAATCTGACTCTTAAAAATAAGAGAAAAATTCAAGCAAGACTGTTACTACATTTTTTGACAAAATGCGACGCGTGAAACTTTAGAAAACATTTTTTACCATCAGTTAGGAGTATAGGACAAAACTATTACTTTATATTTCTTTATAGGTACCACCATTTCACATTCCCCCCTTGTGTCAGACAAAAAAAAAATTAATACATAGCTATTTCTCACGTTTTTACATTCTCTTCCTGTTTTTAGCAAGTTTGCAACAAAAATAATTAAAACCCAGAACTATCATTTATTTGATACAAAAATTCTGAAAATGTGAAACTCATTTATTTCACTCTGTAAAATTAATGTTTTTACAGCTGTTATAGGCTTTTAGTATCGACACAGGGACATCAATTACATTTTCCGAAGTTAATTATGGATAACATGATACGCGGTAGAAGATTTCGATCCGGCACAGACTTTATATGGAAATCTAAAAGGAATTTCTAGTTGACACAAATAACATCTAACAACGGCACACATTTACATACTAAATATATACACATTAAGCGAAGTATAAAGCTAATATAGCAGCGATTCTGCAACTAGGATCACAAGCTACTCTGTGCTACAAGTCGCGATACGAAAATTCGACGGGCTTTTAACTCTAAAAATATTTTTGCCGTTAAAACTACATTGCGAATTCATATTTATACATAAATATTGTCCTTTATTCGCCAACGTCTTCTCGGCCAGCAAATACATCTACCCTACAAACAAAAAGCCAGCATACAAGAATCGAGCCATTATCGGGTCCGAGGCATGACGAACCGCAGGATAAATAGAGAAAATCATACACGTGTATGTGCCAGATAAGAGAGAATTGAAGGAATATGCGTACCGATGCTGCAGAGGGTCGAGGCCGCGAAGACGCCGATGAAGAGTTTCGAGGCAGTAGTAGTTGCTGGGGCTAACCTTAAAATTCCAGCGGTGCACTCTCGGGGCTGTCGGGCGTCGCTGCTCGACTACTGCGGCTTTCAAGGAAGAGGAAAAGGAGGAGGAGGAAGAGGATGAGGCGAGTGGCGAAAGGTAAACGCGCGCGCCTCAACACTCGCGGCGTCTCAATCCAGCGGATGCGATCCTACGGCTCGTCGCTTCCATTCTGCGTCAGAAAAAGAATAAGAGCTGTTAGTTGCGATTTTCGGGAATTTCTTGCTTGGATAGAATTGCTTTTGTCTAAGTTAGTGATAATGCTTTTATTAGTTGCACTGTGTGTTTGGAAAGTCTGTAATTTTAATGTCTTTTGTTTATAAATATTTTGTGTCTATAAAAGGATGAATAGAATGAAGTTGAATATAATATTTTTCAAAAAAAATGCATTAAGGTTGAAAGTTGAAACGATTTTATTAAACTTTTTATTTGATGGGAAAACATTTTTATTTATTAATAAGTAGATACTGTGTTTTTCCACTACTTCTGGGTATCAAAAACCATTATTACAGAATTTTTCAAGCTTGAAAAATCAATACTTTTTAATTTCATGTATTATACGTTTCAAAAGAATATTATATACTTTCTTCATGGAAAGTATGGAAAGTACGACATTGTTGTATGCCCAACAATAAATCATGCTTGACTCAACTAATAACTATACAAATAAACTATTACTAGACCTAAGGGTATGCAATGAAAAACACATTTCTACACAAAGGGCAAAGTAGAAACTAACGAGTTGGGTCAGACATTCGTTCTCCGCGTAGTCATACTTGACATTCTATTGCATTATTGTATCCTCTTAACAAAATATTCTATTCAAATCCTAATTAAAAGATTAATAAATGTTACAGAATTTAATTCCTTTCATAACGTGTATTCCTTTCATAACGAAATTGTATTCGGAACAATAAAGAAATATTTACGGAACAAATTAAATTTCCTTAAATAATCGTAAATATAAAAAATTGTGTATACATATAATTAGCTGTAAAAGCATCAATAAAGTTAGAATAAAATATTAAAATACTAATATTAATAAGAAAAGGAATTTCAAAAGAGTATGAAAAGCTGGACACAAAAGCAATTGTTAAATAGGTGAAACTTTTGTATACTCTACATCACAATAGTTTCACGAGACTTTTGAAAAGCTACTTATGAAAGGGAAAACGAAAGTGCAAGTTGAAAACGTATAGTTGTTTGAAACGATTGAAGCTCGCGAACAAACATGAGACAGTTTTTATTGTATAATGAATAGCATCGATTTAATTGGATCGGGACTATCCAAAAGTACATAATACCCGCGTAAAACCATTGAATATCGGATCTTTCTAAATAACCACAATGAATGGATTTTGTATAGTTTGAGAGAAAAGCTTTTCAAAGCTTAAGAACAATTTGCCGGTTATCGGAAGTGTTATGTTTTATAGAATATTTGAAAAATATTATCTGATGCATAATACCATTATTTATGTAATATACCATAGACCAAAAATTCAATATGATTTTTAATTCTATCCATAAAATTTACTACTAAACGAGTATTAATTTTAAAATTCTTCTCAATCTTATTCCTAATTTGCATTTTGAATCTGGTACATGAGCATAAAAGTGACAAAGCAACCAAACTTACTCAGGAATCCACGTACAAACGTTCAACCTCATTTACTGCACAAACCACTTTCGCTCATAATCCTCAGTCCCGTCTTTAACAGCCACTAACTCAACAACCCTCGCAATTCTCATAAACAATAATACCATACCCCCATAAAGAACTAATCTGAATAACGAACTACTTCTAACGTCCCATCACCGATTATCCCCCCGAGCACCCATACAAAATTAGCGCATACGCAAGCCTCCCACCCAGATCCAAAATCCCGACGCACAAAACAAAAAAAAAACAAGCCCAACCCCGAAATAGTAAGCCCCGAGCCAAAGCATATTATGCACTTGCTCGTCAAACTCGACCACATCGCCAGTGCAGCCTCGCGAGTGCATTCACCGCCTGCACTTAACCCCCTTTTTCCCCTCCCCCAGCAAGTACAAAAGGGAAAAAAAAACTGCTCCCCGGCGAAACTTTGCCGAAACTTTGCGCGCTTGTAGCAGCAAAAAGAAAGCACCAGCAGCTGCCTAATGTACACACGAGTCACACGCGCGGATCCTTTTCCAACCGAACTAAGAGCCTCTCCCATTGTCGCTTGTTTACGTGCGCCACTACAATAAACGCAGACACACTCACGCACGCATGACACACATACAGAGACACGCGGGGCGCGGGTAAATATCATCAAACACCCACCACCGCAGCAGCACAGAAGCTCAGCAGTGGCGCTATTATAAACGGGCCTCTTTAAACCTAGCTTTACATGTCCCCCTGTGTACACATCCCACTGACTTACATTCACCTACACACGACAACAATAATTTACCATAACACGCGCTTTCTTCTCTCTCTCTCTCTCTCTGTCACACATACTCACACCCTCTCTTTCAGTAGTAAAGTCCCTCACTCTTTCTCTCTCTCTCTCTCTCTCTCTCTCTCTCTCTCTCTCTCGCTCACTCTCTATTGTGCAGCCCGCGATTTCTTCTTAATCGATATAACGCGCGCGCAAGAGAGAGAGAGAAATTCCTTTCTTCGCTCCTCCGTCACTAATGTAAATACACGCTAATCCATTTCCTTACTCTCTCTCTCTCTCACTCTCTCTACTTCGTTACATCCTCGAAGGATTCCAGCTCAGTCGAGATAAGGCGCCAACACATCTACGAGCTTAGCGCATTACTGCAAAAGGAGAGAGAGATAGAGATAGAGAGCGAGCTTGCGGAACATTCCCTAGCAGACGACACTAAGGGAGCTTCTCACGACTCACGAGGAGGATCCAGCACACATAAACACCCATACGCACGGATACACACAGACCGGCCATCTCGTGTGTAGTACAGGGGTTATATAACCGAATAGTCGGGCCGGGCTCGTCGCCACTGGACGAAAGAGACAGTGTGTGCGTGTGTATGTGAAAATGTGTTTGCGAGTAAGCGTGAGACAGAGAAAGAGTCAAAGAGCCTACGTGTGGCATTGTGATGGTGGTGGGTGATACAGTTCTAGAGCATCCGCACCTCCTTTAGTTGACACCTTCCTCTCCCTCTCTCTCTCTCTCTCTGACACGTTAAGCGCGTGCACACTGTCGATCTCGTGCCTCCTCCCTCTCTCGCACATGCGGCAACTGGAGATTGCAATTTCGATTCTCCCTCTCTTTATTTCTCGCACGCCTCTCCCTCTCTCTCTCTCTCTCTTTCTCTGACTGCTACATAGTCGTTACGTGTACTCCCTCTCTCTCTCTCTCTCACTCACTCGAGAGAGTCGTGTGTGCAGTGCCGACTACATGCGCGAAAATCAAAATGAAGTCCAAGAGTTAGGGAGGTTAAGTATGACAGGCAGCGATTGTAGCGGGGTTGCGTGGGCGCGCAGGCACACACTCACGCACTCGCTGGACACATGTATACTGAGAGAGAGTGAAAGAGAGAGAGAGTGGAACTGTCACGCACTCGCGCGCGTAATGGAGCCACAGCGACGGCAACGACGACGACGACGACGACGACGGTGTCACGGGGGCTACCGGAGGCCGACTACGGCCGAGTCGAAGGGGCGCGTGCATGACTCGCCTCACTCTCTCTTTCTCTGTGCGCAGCTTCGGTGCGCAGAATCTACGTTCTCTCTCTCTCTCTATCGCTCTCTCTCTCCGGTGGTGGTGTGTTGTGCGTGGGCGAGAGACGCCGCGAGAGGTGGAAGAGAAGAGTGTTTTGGGAGGAAAAAAAGCGAGGGACGCGCTAGGATCTATCCCTCTCGCGTGGGTGCGCGAGAGAAAGAGAGAAAGAGACTCGTCGGGGCTGTATGCTCTTTTTTAGCGCGGCTCTTTCGATCAAGTTTCGTTGTGGACTGTTTTATTTTTTTTTTTTTCTAACCTCGACCCGAGTTTCTTATCTTTTTGCTCTTACGAACACTGAGAGAAGGATACGTCTGGAAATCTTGGGATAATTAATGCTGGGAGAAGGGTTAATCCTGCTCTTCTTTGAAGGTTATGTTTGCGAATGCGCTATACAACTGAAATTTAAGTGTGATTTTCGATTTAACCGCTGTGTTTTTTTGGAAAATAAAATGTTCAGTTACATAGAGGTCGAATTCGAAAATTCGCGAGAAGAAAGGGAGACGAGAGAGTATACGGAAAAGACGGATGAGACGGAGGTCGAACCTCCCGCGTATAGCAGTCATCTGTGTCGAAGGCGACACCGCCCTCGAGCAAAACTTTCCCTCTCTTTTCCTGCGCACCCTCTCTATCCCTCTCTATCTCCATCTCTTATTATTTATCCGAAGCTCCTTCTCCTTCTTAGCTATGCTCTGTCTTGTCTCGTCCTCGTCTAGCTCAAGGTTTTGGATCCCTGCTAAGGGATAGGGAGAGAGAGAGAGAGGGATCTATTGTAGTTTCTAAAGAGAAAGCGAGAGAGAGAAGTGTTGAAGGATAATGTGGAGAAAGAGAAGAAACAACGCGGACTGCGCATGAGTTGATGCTCGTGGTAGGTACATTCGTCGGAATACTTTGCTGCCATACAATGAGACCTATACGAGTTTTCGATTGTGCATCATTAACTATCGAGTAGTACGTGCAAATCATTTTTCTAGCTTTGAAGAAACCATTGGAGATCCTGTGAGAACTGTTTGGTTTGGAATATTACGATATTAAATGATTAAAATGTTACCGTTTTATATTTCATAAGATATAGATTATGCAAACTTTTATTTAGTGTATTTTTCGATATAATAGGTGAAGTAAAATAAGAAAAGAATTAATTGCCATACGAAAAAGATTCTTTCTTATAATTTCGTACCTCAAATCTCCTATTATTGAAATAACATTTTCAAAATTATATAATGAATCTTGATGAAAGTTAATCGTTTATGGAAACTCAATTTTTATAGATAATTACCAAATGCGATCAGAAATAAGAATTTCTAGTTGATACTGCTGTTGAATAACACTGAATTACAATAATAACATACTAATCCATTCCTGAGTCTGACTGTTACTACTAATGATACAAGAGAGTACTTTACATATTCAGAGCCGCGAAATTCAAATAATTTTCAAATTTTAGCCTTAAAAATGCAGATATCGATCACCAACATTACAATAGCACAACTTATCAGTAATTAAGAAACTAATGATTTCGAGAAAATCGAGTAAACATTTGAAAATTATTGAGCAATGGCAGTTATTATAATTTTTCATTGTTTATATTTTCTAAACAGAAATTTCAACGGTAAATTTCATAATATACTATTCATTTAATCCCAATCCAACGATCACATATAAACTGAACCCTTTTGATCGCGCATCGAATTGTCTTATTATACATATAATAAAAAGCATCGCATCTCGACTCTCACTTATATCCGTAAAATTGCGCAAGCAATATAACGGACTGCACCGAGGCAGAGCCAAGTTCCAATTACAAACGCTATTCGGCCAATATTAACGAAATCGCAAAGGTAAACATGAAGAAAGAGCGAAGAAGGAGATAATATATAGCTCCTTGAAGTCGAACGTCGCGCGCTCTCATCTTCGATCCGATATCGAGTACTTTTTCCGTCGAATCGCAACTCACAAGTGAGCAGTCGAAAGCAAACGTTATGCGCAATCCGACCCCCTTCACCCTCCTCTGGGACTCTTTGCGAAAGAGTCGCTCTCTCTCTCTCTCTCCTCTTTCCCATGACATTCGTCGAGTACCGTCGTCGTCCACAGGTCGTATAAAAGCCACGAAGAAAGGGAGGAAGACACCGAGCCGATCGCTTCAACCGCGGACAATGCAGATTCAATTAAAGTCCGACTCGCGAAAAACTTTTTCAATCAAAATTGAACGCGTAACCCCCCTACCCCTTTCTCTCTCTCTCTCTCTCTCTCTCTCTCTCTCTCCAAGGTGCGAACTTCTTCCTTCTTTTTTTTTCAGCGAATATCTCGACAGTTTAACCCTCTTGTCAAACTTTTTTTCAGCTGTGTTTATGGAGGGGTACATATAGACACTGATGCTTGCTGCCGAATAATTTAATTTATAAGAGGGGGTAAGGAAGTTTTCGAGAATCTTCGAGGGGATTTTTTTAGTCTTAAAAGTTTACAGGGTGGACAGTGAACGTACTTCGGCAAGACTCGATGACCGAGCTTTTGGGTTCGATTGTGAAAAGTTCCTTTTCGATGCCATATTAATGATTGAACTTTGATTGGAACATTGTTAAGTCGACTGCATGATTTATGTGCGTTTTATGTCGTAAAACAGTGGGTCGCTTATCTTATAATATTTATGTACAATTCCCAGAATTGCAGTCTATAAATATTTTATTTTATTTGTTATACTTATTTGGTATATGCAATGGAAACAAATCATTTTCTTGTATTTCTTTAAACTTCAGTTTATTTCTTATATTCTTTCTTATTTCTTTGTGCTTCCCTTCTGTTCGATCTACCAATAAACATTTTTTTCCTTCTTAATCTTCAAACTGCTATTAATCTTACGTGCTTGACTTCCACCTCATTCGGTTTTTGTGTTTAGTTTCTTAATTTTGAGATTATTCGTTAATTTATTCACCGTTACTTCCGAAATTTCTTTCCTACATTTCCTTTCCTTTCCATCTTCAAAACCAATATAGGCATACTTATTCTTTTCTCATTTTTAGCTATTCACACCGTATTCTCATCTTTTCGGCTCCCTCACATTTTTTTCGGTTGCTTTCTCACCTGAATATTTTACATCCCCTTTATATTAATAATTTTTATTCCCTTATCCAGTATTGTTGTCCACTATTTCAGAATTAAAAAAATACGTGAATATTTTCATCTTCTATTTAAATTTAGGAATTCCAATCAATGAAATTGTGCTACGGATATCGCCAGTACTTCAGCAATAGTATTTTTAGCCACTTCACCATTATTACTTTTCTGCCTCAAGTCATTTTGCACAGATATTATTAATTTCCCCGCTTTGTTGATCTATTGATAGTTTAACACGAGTAATATTTTTTCTTGATACTTTTCACTTTGACTAAAACGTTTCTTTTATTTTTATACTTTTTTAAATATTTTTTATGCTTTTCTGTAACATAAGATGATTTATACAGACAAACAATAAAAAATAATTTAATTTGTAATATGTCTTGAAAGAACTGAAAAGAGCCCGTTTAGTTTGGGTTATGAAAGAGCTGTAAATTATAATTATATACTATGATAAATAATAATCTTTTCATTCAAAAGTATGCAAATACTTTGAATTAATTTCCATATACAATCAAGCATATCCCAGAAAAAATAATTTTGTTACTTATAACTGATTACAATCAAAACTTTAAATTAAAAGATGGGCATTCTCTCTTTTATGAGAGATATGCCAATAATTTAATTTTAAAGAGCATTTAGAAGTTTAAGAATCTTATTTAAGTTTCATTCGTGGCAGGTTTGTTTCAGACAGTCGTAATATGAAAGTCTACTTTATCGGCTCAACAACAGAATCAATTTTCTTAAAGACTCAAATAAAATGAAAAATATGTATTATACTTTATAGTTGCATACGTATTCATATACATTCATTAAAAAGTTAAAAATCAGTAGCATCACTACATTGAGATACAAAGAAACCATAAAATCTCGCATCTCCAAGATTGAGAATACAGCGCTTAAACAAGTATCTAAGATCTCCTTTATTTTTTTTAATTCCTTTTTTACGATGAACAGTAAAAGTAACAGAGAAAGTCGTAACGATACCCCAATAAAAAGCCAAGACCACATGAGGGCTGCTCACACACTAGGGTATATTCCAAAGGTCATTCACTCACCTTCCCCTCGCATCAACATCACCGCCTCGAGTTTAATTATGTAAAGCGCAGCAGTTGATCTATACTCTCCAAATTTAAATATGTGCAAGTCCGAGATAAAACGTGACTATGCACTGCTCATGTAGAAAGTCGTCCACGTAGAATATATATTCACTTATTCAACATGTGACTTTAGGATACTTATTGAATACGTGAGCAAATATTATTAAAATAAGTGACACATTACATTAATTAAGTGAATAATTACTATATCAATAAGTGTAATTTCATAATCAATATCGGTTTCAATCTCACACATTATAAATATATTTTGTATGTGTAATTTGGATATTCGGTATTCATGTTTCTATAAAATCCTATAGAGATTTTTCTACGTAGTTGAATAGACCACATTTAATTCTGACTAAATCTTGAAGAGAAGATCAAACGATATCGTGGCAAAACAAAATCTAATGCGTTCCCAATAAATTTCTACGCAGACGAGACAAATGCGATACGAATTCACATATTCATCACATATTTATATGTAAAGGTAAAAATTACATGTGAAATAATTGATAACTTCATACATTTATATGCAAATATATCAAATACTCATCAACAACAAATGAAAACTTAACACATTCATAAATGGCTAATGGTTTCACATGGAAAATATGTGAAAATTACACATATTCAGATTTAGAGAGTACAGACCGGAGACGCAAAAAGAATGCATCAATCATATGCCTCGCAGACACATCTAAATAGAAAAAGAGAGCCGCGCAGCTGCCACGGGTTGCCCCGATATAATATCGATTTAACAATCAAAACCGAGACCATATCCCCCTTCGAGCGAAAAAAAAAGTATAGGAGCAACATCGAAATACCACCATCACAACGCGGAAGCGCAAAAACTAAATGCCTTTCATCGCGCGTACTCTAGCTTTTTCATCGAGTTGCCGTATAGAGTTCCGAAAATAAATGAAGATGACCAAGCGGTATATAAACGATAATAGACGCATAACGAAGAGCCTATAACACTCGAGGAGAGTTACCATGGGAAACACGATCACCGCATATACGCGCTTCGGTGTGTGTGCATTTCAGTAGTGCTGTTTCGACTGTTCCACTATACTGTGCCAAGTATACTTGCTTCACCTGCCGGCGCAACAAAACACAGGCAACTGTTGACCAATTGTGCAGGCATACATCTACGTACGTACGTGTATATTTAGGTATATTTTGAATAAGCGGGAAAGGTGTTTCAGGTTTGGTTGGAGGATCGTTCTTGGCCTACGGAAAACGGTTTTCAATTTTGTTGTTGCTTATTGAAATCGATGATTTATCTACTAGCAAGGAATTATAACATTTTCGGTAAGCGAATATTCACTAACTATAAGTGGTTTTTCACTGTTTTAAATTTGATTTTATGAAACCTTAAAAATACAATAAATAATAATTAATAAAAAAATTTGTAGAAAATCGAAAGAGTATATATATATATATATATACAGATATAGTACATTTCATCAAAGATAAAAAATTTCAAAACCTTATTGGAATATCTGAAATTCCTACATTTCTATGTACAATAGTTTTGTCCTAGACCATCAAATCAACAGAAGAATTTCAATTTTTTAATATACAGAAGCATATTCGTACATTTATAACGACATCAATGCATATCTCACAAGGAAAGGATCTTACACCCCCGCTAAACCTTACCCAAGACCATCACACAAATCAGCCGCTCTTAATTCCAGGCTCAACAATTATTTCGACCTAGAAGACGAAAAAATATGAACCGAGCTGGACCGTAAACTCGAAAGGGAGCAAGGAAGGATGGAGTCCACACTCTTGGCGATGTCGTCGGGTCTGTCGGGGGCTGCACGAGCCGCCGTACTATCAGTGCTCGAGGAATGCACCGATGCATTGGCCGTATACCAGCGGACGTTGAAGAAGGAGCAGCAGCTGCTACAGCAGCAGCAGTCGACGATGCATACGCGGCTTGATATCGACTGGCGCATGCCAGGGCCGGAAGTGAGGCGAGTATGCTACGCGAAGTTCCTGAAATTCATGCGCCTATGTGCGTCGTCGTCGCACCGCTTCCGGCGACTGGAGGGTCCCATTCCCTTTTGTCCTTGTTCTCCTCTCTCTCTCTCTCTCTCTCTCTCTCTCTCTCTATGTTCAACAGAACTGTATCGAAGTATAGGCTGAGCTGCGTACGAGAGCCGGATATCTGCGTGGTATATGACTCGCTTGTGTATGCAGTGTATAGCTGGAAATTTGTCAGCTTGCGACACGGGATAAGTTTCTCCGACCTGCGCGTACCTTAAAAATTCTTAAACTTATTGGTACTGCATGGTAACATTTTTTATGAGTCTTGAATGAATATTTTATCATACCAAGTAACAATTATGATTTAGGACAACAATAAACGCAGCCATAGCGAGTATTCGTTGTATGCACGTAAAACTAAAAATAGAATGGAAATTTTCAATTTCTTTTAACAGCTTGAGATGTTACGATTCGAAAGACAGCCAAGCTGCATTTCAAATGGCCAATGAAGAAGTCATTTTTGAAAAGCTTCGAAAAGACAGGTAAATTACATCATTTCTTCGAAAATTCACGCATCGTACAAAAATCAGTTCCCTCAATTATTAACCTTTCGAATCTTTGGGATTCAGTCAATGGCTGGAGCAGCTGATGCAGTCGGCAAGACGATCGCTCATCGAGGAGGGCAACCTGGATGAACTGATAAACGAGGTCAAGGGAAAAACGGCCGCACGTAGCGAGGAAGACGAGCTTCTGACGAAAGCACGGGATGTGGAGGAGAAGCTAGAGCGTATGCGCCAGGAAGTAGCTGAGAAACAGACGAGGCGTGCAGATGAGGAAGCTCGGTTGAGAGCAGAGCTGCTCGGACTTCGGGTATGTATACATTTCGTGACTGGTGAAACGAATTAACGGATATCGAGCGAAGCGATCGAGGCTGTGGGCAAAAGGGATTTCCTCAAGCTTGTGAAAATGATGTGAATAAGGGAACATTTTAATTTTTACGAAATATATTTCGATTTAAGGTATCAAATATTAGCACAGTTTGGCCATCCAATAAACATGTTTGCACAAAACAAATCATTTTTATAACTTAAAAACTATAGCTAAGAATAACAAATATGGTATAAAAAACTAGGCAAAGGTAGCATACAATGATAGGACATTAAAATAATAACGGTACTCGAAGCTATGATTTATTAATGTAGTCAAAAACAATAATAATCCTTGGGAACTTGACAAATGCATCTCTAAATGTGATTAATCAAAACTTTCCTCTTTATTGAATTCTGAGGTTCAGTTGCTCTATTTTTCGCATTCAATAGTAGGTACGTATATCGATTCGCAGAATTCAAATTGAATTCCAACTTATTTCAACATTGCTAAAAAAACTGGAAATCCGAGCTTCGCATAAACAGCATTATTACCAGTTTCTTTGTATTTTTTACTCATACTAGTAAAAATACTGCTTCAATAAATATACACATAATTTAAAGAATATCTTTAAGGCATGATAAAAATTTCCTTTGTGAATACATCAAATAATTCTCAATCACACTACTTTTGTATTTTATTTTAAATGCAAGTTTGTACATTTTCTTATCCACGTGCACACATGCCACTTAGCACAACCATGCATACGAAAAATTCACTTCACCACCTCTTCTTGTGACAATTTAATTCGATGATCTTGCTCTATTGGGACTATAATTTTATTCTACAGTTTCGCACAACTTTTGGTAATCGATGCGTCTAAAAGGAAAGCAATAGTAAATTATAACTAATGAAATTTTTCATAAAATAAAAATGTTGGTTAAGTATTCACAGTTAAAAATATTAACAATCTTCGTTTATAAAAGAAAAATAATAATAATTTATAAGAACAAATATTCTATACTATTAATCTATACTGTCCTGTGTTTCAAGAAAATTAACGCACAAAGTTATAACAAACAAAATAAAACACATTCCAAATTTATTTTTAACTGTGAATTTCTAATAATTAATTGTATATTGAATTCTTTTTTCTCATTATGCTACACATTGCTATTACGAACTATTACAATTCATACTTCGGTCTAACTACAAAATCAGTCGTGCATGCATTCTTGAGATTAACACTGAGATCGGCACTAAAAATACTATCAGTTTCTTCCTTGGATGGAATAACATTCTCAACGATTTTCAAATATTCTTCGATGGGGCAGAATTCTCCGAAATTGCCTAGTTTTAAAATAATAAATTTATCATCCTCTCCAGTCCAAGCCAGCATCTATACACAGAACAAGATACACTTTATTATTAATTGTATAAAATAAATTAAGTCTTAGATACAGTAGTAGGTACTCAGAATTACGCTTACCCTAACATATAATTTATTTTGAGAATCTCTCAGTTTTTCAATGATCAAAGCACTTGAGAATCCAGGATATCTAAATTCCTTGATATTGTGAGATCTTGTAACTGCAGCTATATTCAAATCATGAGCACTGAAAAGATAAATTTTTCTAGGATTCACCACTGTGTCCTTCACGTTCATATTTTCTATAAATTTCTGTATCAATAAACCACAAGTCATCTTTTTCATTTCTGTAGTATGGGACCAAAGGTCAAAAGAATCCTCAACAATCGATTTTAATTTTTCTAACAGTTCATCGGTGTACCAGTCTGGCAGTGTTGCTTTGGACACTTTCTGCAATAAAAAACATTACAATATAAAAGATAAACTTTTTTTTTTCTTTTTAAACAGCATTACACTTCGTAATTATAGATAACGAAAAAGTTTTGTACATATATACATATATCGTTGTACAGTTTTTGTTTTTAGAAGGTTGATTTCTGAATAAGAGAACAGGTATTAAGTACTTTTGCATTTCGATCATACAAGTGATATGTGCCATTTAAAGACAAACAAAATAAGAAAAAGAATATTTTACATGAGAATACAGGACGTTAAATATTCCCATGGTTGCCACAAGTTGATACTTTTTTAATGTTTCGACTCCTTTGCTTTCAAAAAATTCACTCAATGCTAATGCTTTCGCTACTATTTCTTGATACACCGGGAGAGCTTTTATGTCCCACAATTTTTGTTTGTACCTGTTATTAAATAAATGCAAGGTTAACAAATATATTATTGAATTTGAAAATAAATTAAATGCTTTCCGCGAGTTTCGTGCGATGATATCGACATAAATTTTTGTTGTATTTAAATCGAACTTAATAATGATAACAGTAACAAAACAGAAATCCTTGTCGATAAAGCATTGAACATCAGCTTAAGCAAAATTACTGTATCTCTGTTTACTTGGGGAAGTCAAAAGGCCTTAGCATAATGTCCAATTCCTTGGGCACATAATGAAAAGGTATGGGCATCCAATTGAGATTAGGATTCCAAGTTTGCTCAGGCCCGGGCGGATAGAGCCCAGCAAGGACAAGTTGCAGCGACATTTTGGTGCGATCGTAATCGGTGCTGTATGCGTAAACTTCTCGTGGATGATAGACTTCGCCCAGAAATTCATTGTACCGTTCCCGCAAAGTGCAGCCGAGCTTGTGAGCCTGTGCCTTGCCAATCTAGATGTGTTTATTTAAAGGAATGTTCATTAATTTCGACGGTTCGTCACACGACCGTAAGATTTCACGGCCTTGTAACAAAAAATACTATTATTTTATTGTATACAATTATTGTCCTAATTTATATACTTTACATTTGTTAGCTGATCGTAATCATAAGTTTCGTGAAATGTTTTATCAATGAATGCAGGCATTGGAATTGAAGCTTCTGATTTACTGCATGTTCTTGCTCCGTGTCTAAAAAGCTATAGAATTATCGTTTTATTGATATATTTAAAACGTCTTATTTCAATTTATTTAAATATTAATAGAAAATATAAACATGTAACATTTATCAAAACTTTACTTTTAGAACTTCTCGGACAAAAAAATATTTAATGGAAAACTTTGAAATACTGCAAAAAGTTTTTTAGCGAGTACAATAAGCCCAAAATGTATGTTCACATCGTAGGAAAGGCAACATTTTTTTTCGTATTTCTAATACTAATCTTTACAGCATCGGAAGTTGTTGTCTAAAATAGACATTTACATCATAAGTTATTGTTTATTCATTGGTATGAATATTTCATGATTATGGAAGCAATTTATTTAAATATATCGATTGAACATTAATTAATACGGTAGTTTATAAAACTTACTACTTGCACGAGCTCCAATTTGAAATTTTCTGACGCTGCCATAATAGAAGTAAAAAATGTGAATATAACTACCAAAAAAATAAGCATAAAACAGAGCAGCTAGTATCAGTGCCTATAAATAATACCTGCAATGTAGAAGTATAAATATTAAATTGAAATATTTAACAAATTAAAAAATAATACTATTAATTACGTAAAATTTATACAAAGCTTATTCAAAATTATTTAAAAAAATTAATTTATTAATAATCTTTGTTTTTTAATTGTCAATAAATACACAAGCATTATTATGAATGAATAGCATAATTATCCTAACTCTTATTCTTAATTAAAATGATAA
Source organism: Megastigmus dorsalis (assembly GCA_900490025.1). NCBI lineage: Eukaryota > Metazoa > Arthropoda > Insecta > Hymenoptera > Megastigmidae > Megastigmus > Megastigmus dorsalis. Next base: position 72,397 of record UELU01142958.1, on the reverse strand, counting down.
TGCTACAACTATTTCCTATCGTTTCAATTTGATAAATTTAAAAAATAAATTTACAAAATGGGTAAACAGTTACAGAGCGTTGTAATTATTAACAACTTTTAACCTTCTGAGAACTGGAATTTTTTCTTTTGAAAAAATGCAACTTTGGAGCAAATTTTCGTGCAAGTGTACCCGCAACTAGTAATAGATATGTCATCATCACCGCATGACCCCATTCGGCATCATTTCGTCTGTCAGAATGTTAAAAATTAGTGTTATCCTTGCACGCATAAATAGATAAATATGTGAACTATAAAAAGGATAAAAAAGAAATGATATAATATTTGAAAATTTATGCATATTTTAAAGTTTAATATCTCTCCAAATCATTGAATAATAATTCTGAAATAGCTGATTCTCTTATCTACTGATTACTTGATGACTTTAGTCGAGTCATTTTCTAAGCTACCATTATAAAATAATAGTATAATCAGTTATTTCATCATTTATAAAAAGACATTTCAGTTTTTAAACATTACTTTCTGGCATTTAATTTTAAACAAACAGTTTTTTTAAATATTTTACCTAGATTAATTTGTATTTGTTAAAACATATTTTTTCTTCAAACAAATGTGACCAAAAATGATTTTCCATATATATCAAGTAAAGAATACAAGTCCTAAAGTTTGTTTTCATTATTTACTTAAACTTTTGTTTATAAAAATGATTGATACTAAGATTTTCACGTAATTAAAATGTACTGTTATATGTATTAATTTTATCTTATTATAGATATATTAAATATATTCTATATAAATTATCAAACCCGCATATACCCAATAAGCATAATAAATACTTAGGTATATACATTACCTTCTTTACATTCAAACTTTAATCTTGTCTACGTACGATTTACAACTGTAAATAAAATAGTTACGATTGTACTTTAACAAATTTTAAATTTTAAACCGATAAAATGCTCGTCTTATGTTCTAAGCACTTTTCTTCGTGTCACAGATAAAAATTCAACTTTATTTAATAACTGCAGGTGTCAGCACTGCACAACTTGCTGAGATCTATGCAACCTTCGAATGCGTCACAATCACGGATATGCAAATGCAAAGAAGACATTGAAAGAATTTCGATGTGCATTTCAAACATTAAATAAATGTAAATTTACTGTATACACAAGTTATCAGTGATGCATATTTATTTTTAAAAACAAATTAAATGATCTACTGGCATTATAATATAATAAGCGATTAAAATGATGGTTCTAAAATCAATATTCTCGATCAGCTGTTCGAGTTGTCCTTGAGTTTACTTCATTCGATGATACCATGATAAGATTTAACAATGGTTACAACTACAAATACTACGTACCTAAGCAGATGCAAAAATATTTATTTTGAGCAGTTAACTCAAACACACAAAACTATGACGTCGTCACGCTGAATGGCAACATTTTGGAGCTCGACATTCTCTTGAGTAGCTTGTCTATGCTTTTTACTGCAAATGGTATGCGTCGTCAAATGCGGACGACATCGAACTGACTGGATTCTCCACAATCTACGGGCACTTGTATACTAACTCGATGCTGTCGTAATGTGCAGTATACGTCAACTGTGTATCTATGTACTTACCTTGTTCGGTTGGAGTTATTATAGATAATCAGCGACGTATTTTTTTATTAATTAGCGACGCTTCTTAGACAAGCGCTCTTTATCAAGCCGGCAATCGCTAGCAGACAACACCAACCATATTTTAAGTATCGAGTTCTGTTTGTAATAAGACTCTATTTAATTAACCCGTCAAGCCTCAAATGGAAATTGCAGTTTATAGTGTAAGCTTTCTAGTTAAATTAATGAGATTAGTAGCAAAAATCTACGTATTATTCGGAATTACTGAAAGTTATATTACTTCCAACACTTAAATATCTCGGCGTCTAATGAATGAAATTGAAAATCTTCAACGAGGCTTCAAAGGTTAGGGTCGATGGACGCAAAAAATTCTCTAAACATAGAAATCCACCGACGATTTCGATGCAAAAGTACCAAATAAAAAATATTTCCCTCCAAATTTCGTTTTTTTTTTTGTCAAATAAACAATTATAACTTTTTTAATATGCATTTTGTTGAAATTCTGACAGTAAAATCGAAAATTCAGACAATTTTACGTCGGAAATGGCTTATATTGATTTTTTCAGGACCGATTTCATATTAAATAGAGTCGATGAAAAAAGTCTGGATTGTTACACTTACTATGCTGGTGATTAATAGATAATTCAAGAAGACCATTCTTAGGTAAATGCTAATAGTTTATAAATTGATGAATTTTGTAACAAACAAAATTAACAAGGGGAACCTAAGGAGTCCGGGAAACTGATTTTGATGAAACTTTACAGAGACATTCTTTGATCGAAAATATGAGATACGTGTCTCGAAATTTAGTCAAATGGGCATTAACCCAATAACCCCAGGGCCCATTTGACCAATTTTCGAGACACGTATCTCATATTTTCGATCAAAGAATGTCTCTGTAAAGTTTCATCAAAATTAGTTTCCCGGACTCCTTGGGTTCCTCTTGTAAGTTTAATGCCTATGTCTGATTGGCAGTAATTTCTTTTAGCGCTAGATAAAGCTATCGAATTAAAAATTACCAGTTTTTTTGACCACTTAAAAGAATGAATTATGTAATTAAATAATTAAATAATTCATTAATTAATCAGCTAATTGGTAACTGATCGTTACTATAATTTATAAATACATCACCAGATATCAACTTTACCTCGCTTGATTAATTTATCCCGTTTTCGCATTTTGGTACACGGTATAATTATTAACTCACCAATCTCTACTGATAAATATACCCTTTGGGTACTGTTTTGTTTTGAAAATATAAATAGAAACATACAAGAATTCGATTGAGATAATTGCAAATGGTGTTTCTGTGCATGGAGAGATTCTCTAGTAAAAATTATATTAATGTTTTGTAATACAATTACAGACTGGCAAAAGTGGAAAAATTACTATAAATGTAATGACATTTCTTATGCACCTGGTAAAATTTACTGAAAACTATTGTAATTTTTCCACGTTTGACAGTTTGTAATTGGATTAGTAAAATTTGCGTAAATACACACTCAAAATATAAAAACGATCATTAAGACTTTTTGTAAAAAATATACTGTATAAGTTATAAGAGATATTCAAACGAAATTTTTCTTATTGCAAGTCATCATCCTCGTTAGTAATTTTTTATCACTTTTAAAACAAAGTTTTCCTCCTAGTATCTCGTCAATTTACGAGCTCCATCATTCGCAAGAAGAAGATAGTTTTCGATCAAATATTAAACTAAGCTGATCGCGACTTTGCCAAAGCTCATGAAATTCGGCCTGCCATAGAGAAATCCTTTCAACAATTAGCTTTCTTACTCTCTTCTACTCTCAAAAGACGTGAGAATCCATGAATATCTATAGGCATGAAAAGACGCGAGAGCCCGACTTGGCCAACTCTCCCTCACCTGTAACCGGGTTATTTATTTATCCTTCGGCCTCTCGCCACTTCTTCTCTCGTTCCTTTTACCTCTTCTTTGTCTTTTGAACGAGGCGAATACTTTTGATGGGCGAAGGTCATTTACTGCTTTTATCCGATAAATGTAGATGACTGTGAGAAAAGATCGGCCTTTTCCCGAGGAAGTAAAAGCAAAGTTGTAGCGGCCCAGGAGGAGGATTGGTTTTCCACTTTCGCGTCTATGCGGTGAATTTTAGATAACGAAAACGAATGCATGAAAATAGTATCTTAACCTGGAATCCGTTTGCTTCACCGATGAAACGAGAGTACAGCTAAAGGTCGATAGATTTAGTTCGTCGTCGACCCGCATATTTTAAAAAAGAAACGAGAAACGGTCTATGAATATATTTCTCGCACAACAATTTCGAATATTACATTTTGAAAGGAACTAGGTATTGCGTATGATTGTTTTATTTTGTTTTTTAAATACAGAACGAGAAAGAGAAGCTGGCGGTGAAGTCGCGCGCCGAGTCGGCCTACGTCAAAGCTTGGCTGAATTCGCGTCGCGAGCAGCAGAGTCTAAGGGCGGAGATTTCGCGGGAACGTCTGTTAGGCGATTTGCAGCGCTGCCGAGTTCGCGAGGAGAACGAGAGGCACGTCACCGAGAAAGTCGAAGCATTCCTGCGCCAGAGCATCGAGGTGAGTGTCTCGGTGATTTGGCTGTAAAGCCCAAAAATGAGAAAGTAAGAAAGTTGCGATACCGCAGCACGTGATTCACTCCGATGCAAAAGAAATCGTACAAAGAATAAAGACGCGCGTGTGTACGAAGCAAACTCCATTACGAGTATACATATGTGAGTGTCTCTGTGAAAGCACTTTTAATTGGATGAAGAGGAGCAATGCAAAAGCGAGGGAAAAAAAGGAAAAAAGGATAACACACGAGGCAAGTAATAGACCTGTCCGTAGAAACGGTGTCTGGAAGCTGACAAACTGTGCAGCGCGTGTCTCTTATTCGATTGCATGCTGGAAGGCAGTTGGAAAACTGGACCAGAGAGAGAGAGAGAGAGAGAGAGAGAGGGGGGGGGGAACTAACGTGTCACCCCCCGAGGCAAAATCGAAACCCAACGTGACAATAAAATCCTCGCAAATGGCAACTCGCAACTCCGCGTTTCTTCTTCCGATGTGATTGTGGGATGGACTCCTATAAATTAATTAAATCGGAAACCCGGGCGCGTCGATGGACTGTTATCCACGAGTGCATTATGCATTGTAAGGCTGTACCGAATATAGCGTGGCCCAAATAACGTCCGATGTTCATTGTTAATTAATTGCTTCTGAACTCGCTCGTGATTGTATGCAGCGACTTTTTAAATGACCCGAGCTATAATTGTTTTCGGCTTTTAATGCATTGTAAACATAGTATACACGATAGGACGATAATTGGACTGCAGTAGTGTAGTAGCTGATTGAACAATGAAGCTTGAAAAAAATTTAACGCCCTAAAAATGTTTTTTCAAAGCTTCGAATTTAATTAAATCGTCACTTCTAGAGAATATGCCGTTTTATTGCTCGTCACACGCATTTACACTTCCAGTAACTGTTTTTCATCTGCATTCATTAATACTCATTCCTCCATTCCGAATATTTAGATTACTATCAGATAAGAAATGCAGCACAATAGTAAACATGAAATTCTCTTTCAAATTCAAGATGCATCTATATCGAAATATCGCAGCAAAACCTCGTAATTTCCGTTCTGCGAAAGATCCTCCCGCATCCCTATCGATAAAATCGGTAGCAGCAAAAAAAAAACGAATTATAACTTATCTTTCCGTCTCTTTCAGCGGAGCGAGGAAGGCGCGCTCAGTTGGTCGGAGCGCCGGAAGACGGAAACCAAGTCCTACGAGAAAGAGATCCACAGAGTCCGCGCCGAGATCGAGGAGAAACGCGCCGCACTCGAGGAGCTCGAGCAAGAGGTAGGGTCGGCTGCACCAGACAGAGAGAGAGAGAGAGAGAGAGAGAGAAATTATAAAAGTGCGGTGAATATGCGCGCGGAGGCTGGGAAAATTATAAACGACGAGTCATGCGCGCGATGATGACTTTCGCAGTCGGCGCTTAGGACGTTCTTTGCGCGCACTCCGCGGCCGTGATATAGTCGGCATTAAGCGCTTGCTTGATTTTCAAATGCTGCTGTTGCTGGAAGTGAGTCAGTTACGGTAAAAGCGTTGACTCTGTAATTAGGGGGAAATAAACAGCAAGTCAGAATGAGCTCAAGCGATTTTATTTGAATAGATATTGAATAGACTTTGGTCGAGCAAGCTTTTTTATCAAGTGTAATTAGTCGTTGAATAGATAGATGTTGATTTGGTTACATACATTATTCTTATCGACGGTGATAACTTTTCGATTGAATAAACTTAAATATAGTTAATGTAAACCCATAACGAGTTCAGATTAGGAAAAACAAAATTATTTTTAACGAAATTTCGACATTATAAAGAAACTTTAAAGCTCAAAGTAATAAATCTTTTCTAAAAACTATCCAATTTCCAAACTACGAACTAAAAGAACCGAATGTAATTTTACCCACAAACATTATACCCAGGTTAAGCCTCTGCCACTCTTAAATCTAAAGTAACGCGCGGCCAAGCTCAGCGAAAAAATCAGTATTTCCTTAGAACAAGCTCGCGCAAAATCCACTCGAGGAATTCCCAAGTGTGCGGAAAGTGGCGCATTAAAAAGCAGACTCCCAGGCTTAAACGAGCCAAAACTGCAGCCTTCAGCAGTGGTTTTCTCACCGCTACACATGAAAAATAAAACTACTCTTTCTCGTATATCGATCCGCACGAAAATAAGCAGACAAATCCCACGATCAAAGCGGCCAAAAAGTACACACGGCAAACACACAGAGACGCCGCAGAATCAATTACCGGTAAATTAATGCCCACTTCCTCGGGATACATCCGGCCGAAGACGTCGACATCGGGAAATCGGACTTGGGAATCGATATCCTCTCTCTCTCTCGCGGAGCGGAAAGCCGCAGCTACACGTCCGGTTACGGTCTATCCTATACTCTTAAAGGTCCTCATGAAAATTCATGCAGGTGCAAAGGGGATCTATGCCGGTTTTGCAGCTCCCGCGGAATTGAGTTAGCTCCTGCGGCCTTTATTACTCGAGCCTACAATTCTAGGCGCGCGCTCCCCTCACCAACACGGAGCCCATAATCGAACCGCTTTGTCATCCACCGATCCTTTATGCTTCGCGCTCTACATATCTTCTCTCCCTCTCGTCTCAATGGTCTTGCAATCGAGATCAGACTTATGCATGCACTCCTCTCGTGTATCTATGGTATATATATATGTATATATAAGAAAATTGTATTCTTTGGTGAATGGGAAAATGTCAGTGACGATGTAAGGTACTTTCTTTGGGATTGGAGTGGCCGCGATCGATATTTGAGTGTGAATGCGTGGATTTTGAGAGGCGAACCAACGGAAATCGGGGGATCGAGACGAGGGACGTGAAGTGACATTTACCGCTTAGCTGACTGTCGCCGTATGCGTACCAAAGACGTTTATCGAGTGTTTTTCATTCGAATAGTCGGTGTCGCGTATCTTTAGAAAATCTTTGAATGTTGCTATCTAATAGTTGGATCGATTTGAAGCATAGCGAGATTATAATGCGAAAAGGCGCATTATGCAAAACAAAACAAACGTTACTTCGTATTCGATCGAACGTTTTAAAAATTTTAAACTTGCCACAAACTGTTCACTATTGCTCTTAGATTTCCAAGAGAATGTAAAAAGCTCATTTTTCACGCGACAGCCATCCGAAAAAGCATTTCCCCTCCCTCCCTCTCTCAGTCACTCTCCCTTTACGATTTTCGCACAGGCATTGTAGTACGAAGCTTCCCCAAAAAGCTCCGTTCAGCACAAAAGATCCGCCGAAAAAGGAGCGCGTGATCGATCGTCCCTTAGCTTGCGACGATAATTCCTCGTTGTATAAATAAAGATTCTGGCAGACACATGCGACAGTCGAAAGATGCTCTGCGCAGAAGTACTTGCGCTAATAACACCCAAAGTTCGATAAAGTCATTGTCGACGTTATATATATGCGTGTGTTTCTCCGTTTTCGAGAGAGTGGGTCTCGGGGGTGGGGGGAGAGTGTACGAGGGAGAGAGAGAATACACGCGTACTCGTATATAACATCGTGAAAGGTAAACGGGATAAATGAAATTAATGGGGAAGTTCGTTTGAGCTCGCAAGTCGCGCCGGTGTAGGACTGCAGTGGTGCTACTATATTTATTAATGGATGTGCCAGGTGTGTGGTAATTTAATTACGCCTCTATGGCGAGCGGAAATTCTCTCTGTCTATACGCGACGCCCTAATTCGTATTATGTCGCGTACCTCAAAAGGCAAGTTTTGTTTGAATCTGATACATGAAAATTTAATGAGGGTGTGCGTGTGTGTGTGTGTGTGTGTGTGTGTGTGTGTGATAAATTGATGCTTGTCTGATTTGAGAGTCGATGGAAAGTTTCGGTACGGTTGCTTATACCAGATATGTTGAATACACTTTATATCGTGAAAATAGTACTTGGGAAATTGAGAGCTTTGTTACAGTCTCTCGACTCTTGAAAAATCGTAAGTTAACGTACGCTCGATTAGAAAGATAAGAATATCTCTCGATCAGAGCAGAGACAGAAAGCAATAAACACGCGGCAATTCGGTATTGTCGCAGTACAAGCAGCGACAAGAGTTCATCGACAGTTGCCTAGCCGAGAAGGAAGCGGCTCGCCGTCAGCGGGAACTGGAGGATCACGTGCGCGGTTGCGCCATCAAGATACAGGCCTGGTGGCGCGGAGTCATGGTGCGCCGGAACCTCGGACCCTATCGCCCCGAGGAGAAGAAACGGAAACGGCCGGCCAAACCCAAGAAGTAACAGCTTCCATCCTCGGTCCGCGTATTGGTATCGCCATTTGTCCTTCGCTCTCTGCGCAGTGCATTATTGCTTGTGATTCTTTTCGCGTATACGTATCGATGCTTTACATTTCAGATGAGAGGAGGCGGATGCAGTCGACGATTTGCATACACCGAGACCCGGAGTGGATGGGAATCGGGCTGGTGCGATGCTTTTAGAGGGAGCGAGTATAGCCGAGTTTCAGAGATGGGATTGTATAGGTGATGTACGATAGTTTGCTTGAATAAGAATGGCGATTTCTTTTATTGATGGGATTTCGATGTTGCGATAACTTTTATTCATTTATCTTGGAGCATATATTAAAATATAGTAATAATGTATCTGTTAAAATCAAATGTAAATTTTCGTATATATGTATCATTAAACTTTTTTTATCCTATGCGTATTACAGAATAAAAAAGTACCTATCGCTCAAAAATGAACTCAATTGAAATACAAGTAAAAACGGAAAACAGAATTATCCAGAATCAATAGCCAACCGACATATTTCATTCTCTCCAACCATCGTCTGCATCTTTTCCTCCCCAGCGCCTCCACGAGCTTATACTTTCAATATTAATCACGTAGCAGCTCCGCGTATACGTATACAGATTGCCGTATACGCGCGCACCACTTGTTTGATCAAAAGCTCCGAGAGGCGAAACAGCTGCTGCAACTCGCAGGAGGGAGGGGGGTAGAAGGGGGCTGATACGCGTTGCGGAATTTCGCGCCGCGGGTCCCCGTCGCTCAGCTGACAGCTGAGGCTGCATTATTCAGACGCCTCGCCTTGTCCAGAGAGCCCGGCGCTATGCGTATATAGGTAAGGCTTTCGTCCGGCGTTAAATGAATGGGGCGAGACTCTGAAAAGCGGACGAGCGTAGGAAACGTGTGTTGGAAAGAGAGGCAAGATAAACGTGGTGTTTTCCGCGACACGATTTTCTGGATGAAGAGCGCGCAACGTTATCAGCGCGAATTATTTATTATCTTGTTATTTAAATTAGTCCTTTCCGAGGTAAAGTTTCGTTTCGGAAATTCGTTCGGGAAGTAATAGGGAATAGTATCTCGCGTTGAAACAATGTCCTAATAAATAAACCATTGGTCGGACGTAGCAGTAATTTTAAGTAAACTGCAGCTGTAGGAGAACTTTTTTACCAACTCTTTCCCCTGCCGTGCGTAACAACAACACAATGGAAAGCAGCGAACGGACCGCGGGCTATTTAGAATTTAAAACTTTAAACGACAAGGCCTGGAACTTTGAATCAAAAGTTAAAATCAGGACCTTACAGTGGGTTCATTTACATTGCGCAATGATTAATTTACGAATAAATATAAGTTGTTTAGTTTCGTAACAAGTGGACTACTAGCAGCAGCTGAAATCTAATTCAATAGCTGTAATTTAATGCTTATTTTAGAATAAGCAAAAAGTAGTTGAGAAAATCATCGATCGGGGGTTACCGTAGTCGCGAAATGTATCGCGACTTATTCTACTCGTGAGTACACATGCTTCTTTTACCTACAATAGGGTGAGATTCAACCAAATTAGTAACCCACTTATCCACAATCATAAAAATCAAACAAAATAAAGTTTCCTGAACTCGAACCAATTTCCACAGAAATTTTAAGCCCCCCGTCCACATTTCTGCTGCCGCATCTGCATATTAACTCCCTCAAGCTTCGCAAATCCCCTGCATTTCCTTCTTTCCACGTGTATAAGCTCACCTACACGTGCACAAGGAATGTCTGATGGCTAGGCTATACTAGTAGTCGTCGTCGTTGTCGTCGCTGCAAACCGCATTTGCACGTGCATAAGCGAACGGGACTGGCTGCCGTTGAATTACTAATCGACGCGCCTCTAATTTCGACGCCATACCCGTACGTGTGCGCGTATACCGCCTATACGGTCGCATGATTATACATACTCGTTATCTCTCTCTCTCTCTCTTTCTCTTGTTATACCTTCGAATATTGGGGACTATATGTGCCTTGTCGATCATTTCACAAAACTTTATTCTTTTTCCTTCATTGGTCCATAGTATAAGTTAACGAGCGAAATACTGTAGATTGCGTGTGTTTTGGGCGGCGGTCCAATCTTTTTTTTCTCATTCTTCTCTATCGACGTCATCATGTCGGTGGTACGGCATTATATTCCCTGTGAATCTTTACAGTGATGTGGAAGTACATCTATACAGTACGCATTTCTCAATTCTACTTTGATTGCATGGCGCTTCTCAAACCTAAATATTATTTCTACAGTATTTCGTGCTTCATTAGTGTAGCATAGTATCAGTATAGTAGAGACTTTTCAAGATCTTATCTACGATTAAAAAGGAAAAAATTCTTGGAAAACGTCGCGATCTCGTTTTTACAGTAATACTATGGGATATATTGTACTGCATTTTATGATAACTGTTCTTGAAATATTTATTATTATAAATAATAAATACAATAGTAAAATTAAATGTAAATCAGTAAATTATTTTTTCATCAATTCCTTGAAAAATGAAATTATTTGTAAATTTAAAATAAAGAATTTTCCATCAGATTCGCTTTAAAAGAAAACAATCATAAAATATAAGAATAGTATAATCGATGCTATATATGTTTTACTTTCGATAAATAAGTCTTCGAAAGGTTATTTATTGTGTAATATAAACGCTACCGCTGTGGACAATCAATGATGAAGTCAAGATTAAACCCTGAAGCTTTTTAATGATTTATCGTTCGGTTATTGTTCTTAAGCGGATTCGACTAATAGCCAGAATTAAAATTGTACTTAGCGGAATGTATATTTGATGCCCTTACTTGTCGTCGGATCGAACCCCATTAATAAACGATACACGAATAACAAGATATTTACGGAAACAAGATAGCAAGCAATCATTTTTCTACAAATAACCTTTTTCTCGATACTTGCACAATAATACATTACAATTGCCGGATAGCAAGTTAATCAGTAGCCGAAGCGCCAAGTGAAAAATAGATCCTCGAAGATGTGAATCTCCGATAAAGAAAGAAAGCAAATCAAAGGAAAAAAAAGCAGAGTAGATGTACGACGTGTCACGGGCTCGTCGCCTATTATACACACGGACCCACACACAGGATCGTTTCCAGGAATGTAAAAGCGAACGTAAAATCAGTCACGCGGAGATTTGCACAGGTTCCTTTGCAGCGTAAAAGTAAGGACGAGGAAAGAGAAATAAAAGAAGCAGCAGCAATAACAAAAAGCCCTGGTGAGAAGAAGGAGATGGTAAGGCAGCGAGTCTCCCTGCGAGAGGCTCGCTAAAAATAAACAATCGCAACGACAACGTCGGATTTCCAAGCAATCAATGGCCTTGCATATACATCGGCACTCTCTCTCTCTCTCTCTCTCTTGGGGGTAGGCCACTTATGCCGGAGATACTGTCACTGTAGTCGGGCCGGAAAAAGGAGCTTCTTCTTCTTCTCTCTCTCTCTCTTGTTGCACCTTTCCGCTCCGTTATCTTTGTGATTCTGGGTCAAACGCGTCTTGAGCGGAGGCGTGGAACGAGAGCAGAGAGAGAGAGAGAAGAGTCTGGAGGAGTGCCGCAGTGAGAGAGAGAGAGAGAGAGAGAGATAATGTTGAAAAGATAAGGAATATATATCATTTGCGAGTACCGAAGTGGAGATATAACTAATTTTTATTCGATTAAATGAATTGCAATTAGGGAGGAAGGCTACTGCTCCATTTGCGCAAACGAGGATTCCCTTGAAAGTTTCATTGTATAGTCGGTAAAGAAAGTGGCGAGGGGATGACGTTGTATTGTGGCGTGGATGAATGTTTTATAAACTGAGACGGCTGTTTGACAGACGCGCCTTGCCAAGTAGATAATGTCCGTGCTGCGGGAGGCCCAGATCTTCAGGAATTCAATTAGCTAACTAATTATTGAAGTGCAGGCTTAACTTTTATACGGGAGTTGAAGGTGATATTTTTACTTGTACTTTAGTCATGTGACGAGGAAAGTATGAACGATATTTTTGCTTGTTTCGTTCGTGCAATAAGTGTTGTGCATTCTTGAACCTCTATAGTACCGAGTAAATAAATTGTTGAAGCGCATTCATTTGACCCCATAGCAATGAAGTGAACGAGAGTTACATATACCTATATGAAACGGATAAAAATAAGATTTTACTAACGGATGTTTTATTTATCAGTTTTTTTTTAGCTAATAATAGATACAATAAATCGTCGCGTCAGTTTGTTTTCTATTAATATTTTATCAATCTGCGCTTCTTTGAAATACAAATGAAAAATCTACATGTTAACATTCGGAATTTGGGTGAAAGTTAGTGAAATACTTATCTTCTTGCGAAAAAATTAAATGTATTATATAATTACAAATTAGATCAAACAAATCACACAAAAACTTCCAATGTATCATTCCCATTAATTTAAATAATAAATTTAAATTTTTAAAGAACTTCTTCGATTACAGTTTTAAAATATTCAAAGAATTAATTGTATACCGAACTTTGTGATGTTTATATATCTATAAGTAAATATTTAACGGCTTTGATTCATTGTTTATTCCATTAGTTTCCAGAGGGAAATTTCAGTAGCAGCTTGCTTTGATGAAATACTCGCTTGGTGAAATACTCATCAATATAATTAATAAGATATAACATTGATTTGCCAATCAAGATGAACTTGTAATTTGGCGCTATAACTTATTGAACATTTTGTATTTTAAAACGTATAAATTTATATTTAATTATTTATGACGTTTGTAGAATCATATCATTTTTTAAGAATCTGGCTTACTATTTCTTAAAAAAAACTTGCAGGCATCAATATTTAATGTCAATTAAAACAATATTTACAAGGAAAGCTGTACCATATAAAGTAAGATACTTTATGAAATAATATCTTGCAGGTTCTTCAATAAGTTAATTGCTGGAATTAATTTGTTAATTTCAATTAGATGTCAGTAGATGGGATGTCAATAATACGCCCTACCCATTTTACGAGCTTTTTATATAACGTTGAGGTTAGGTGTCAAGTTGGGTGTCAGCAATACGATTACTGAAGCATTTATTTTATTTCGTTTACTTATGAATGAAAATGAATAAATCATGGCATACGAAATTTTTCTTTTAAAACTAAATACGTTAAGCAATAATTTAAAATAATAATATCTGCGCTTTCTGTTGAAATTTAGTGATACTTAGTATAATAATAGCTATAAAAAGCTCGTTTTAATGTGACAGTAGTTTGGTATCTTCCCTTAAGTCTCGAATTTGTTTAAAGCTATAAGAAATGAGACATATACGCCTTTGTGAAAATGAATAGTAAATATGAAATTAAATTTTATACTATTACTAGAACACACCCATTTTTGCCGCTTAGTCTGCAATAAAATGTTTAATTAAAAAAGTCTCACCCCCTTATTGGAGTAAAAATATTTTAAAGAACGGCCGAGTTGATTGTATAATATTTCTCAGAAGCATTTTGGAATAAAAATCTTTCAAATGTACCAAGGTAATCTTTTACTGTGCTAAGCCAATGGTATAACATTCTTATAATCTGCTTTTATTGCATCGCGATGAATTGATGATTCATTGCAGCGAACGGCGCATTGTCGCCCCTCGTTCGACTACTGGCTAACTGGCCCAACCTAACCTCTACTCCCACGTTTGAGCTTACGACTTTCACCGCAACGCGACTCGCTGATCGCTCGGAATTCCGTACTCTCTTCCTTTCAATTTATCTACCAAAAACTTTTAAAAATCCTCAAAAAATCCAATTTTCTAAACTTCAAATATGAGCACAGTCAATCATCGAACCGTTCCAAAATCAGCACTAAAACAACGCGAGCAGCCCTAACATATTCCCTCGGTAGATCAACAACCAATCACTCGGCAACAATTAATAAAGAATGAGCCCAACGCATCGCGAGTCCTTTGAAGTTAAGAATGGCGCCAAGTAGAGTCGGCGGCCATGTTGTCCCGTGGCTGGTGGCCTGGCCGACGACGAGCCACAGCTAGAGGAAGCCACGAGCCCCTCTCATAACCTGACAACGTCCATCGTCCCGAGGAAGAAACTGCGAGGTCCGTCACGAGGCGTACAGCGAACACCCGAGGACGACGACATCGACGATGCACACCGAGTAAGTAGCCCCACGTGGGTAGTAGAGGAAGTCTCGAAGTGCGCGGACGAGAAAACGCACACGGCACCTCGTGCGAGAGGCACACTTCCGTTCGCAACACGGAGCGCCGCCGAAACAGGAACAGGAAGTTCCCTCGTGAAGTGTCTGTCTCGCCGCAAGTGTCTACGTTTTTCGTCGTCTCGCGCGCCGCTGTCTCTCTTCCTTGAAAATTAAGCGCATATATATTTGTAATCACGATCGTTTGCAACTGCACACCCCCGCCAGTGGAACTGCAATAGAATTCGGAGAGCCCGTATTTCGTTTTTTGCTCGCGCGTCCGAGACCAAGTGATCCGCGAGTCATGATCACTGATCGGAGTTTCGACCTACTTACGAGCTTCGCCTGGGCTGGCCAAGGCCGAAGCTCGCCACTGACGATGAGGAATGCGAGAGGTCTGTTTTTGTACTGTTCTTTCACTCGGTTGTGCTATTTGATAATAGATGATGATGGATATTGAAAGAGAATGAGTGTTCAGTATCTAAGGCTCCTCAAATACATTTTACTATCATGTGTTTTTATTGTTTATCATTATGTTTACATTCTAATGTGTAAACAGTGATGATCTTCAGAGTTTTACGATAAACTTTCTCATGGTTTGACACTTAAGTTTTTTTGACATCAACTTATAATACCGTGCTATTGAACTTATCGATCGTTGAAACACTTGCAAATACAGTGGATTAATGATTAACCTTGGAACGAGTTATTTTTCTTCATAGATTTTAAAATTGTCTTTCAGTAATAATAAATTAAAGATTCTAAATTCACTATTCCACAGTATTTAATTGATTTATAAAAGCTGTATTTATTTTATTTAAATCTTCAGAAATCTCTAAATTTAACATTGATATTCAACAGTTCGGTACTGGAAGAGTTTGGAGAGAAGGATTACGATTAAGCATCGGACAAAATGCAGGTAGAAACAGAAGGCATATGTGCTATTGATGACTTCGATGCCACCCTAATACCAGTAGAAATTCTTCCTTGCGATGTATCAGCAAGAAACAGAGGAGCTGATGCTCTGTCCATTGTCGAATTGGGTAAGCAGTTATTACACAGTGCCAAAAATGGGGATACAGAAATGGTGCGGGACCTCATGTGCAGAGGTGCACCATTCACAACTGATTGGGTAAGTTTGTAATTATAATAATTTCTCTATCCCTTTCAAGTACTGAAATCATTTATTAAAGTATCACCTTTATACATTAGCTAGGTACCAGTGCCTTACATTTAGCTGCTCAAAATAACCATACGGAAACAGCAGAAGTGTTATTAAGAGCAGGAATATCTAGGGATGCTAGAACCAAAGTTGATCGTACACCTTTGCACATGGCTGCTTATGAAGGTCATCATCAAATGGCTCAATTACTTCTTAATTATGGAGCAGAAGTCGACAGCAGAGACATGGTAAATTTTTTAACGTTACTGAATCATGAAAAATTAAAGTAAATAAACTCTTAAATTGTATACCATTTTCCAATCTATTCTAATAACTTGCATCTCCACATGTGTAATCAGTTTTTGAGGTTATACAGGATCCTTTTATCAGTTCAATACATCAATCCCAACTAATATGTTTACCAGATTAATTAAATCAAATTTTTATTCAGTAATAACATATACATTAATTATTATAAATTAGTAACATTTACTTTTTTATATTATAAGTTAATAAGTTGATTAAATAATAATTTATTTTTTATTTTTATTTATTGAACCAGTAAAATTTACATTGAGTAAACCTAAATTTATTTAGGTGAACAATGAAATAGAGGTAAATAAAATTACCTGTACATAGGCCTGTTTTAAGATTAAAAATTAAAAATTAAAATTTAAAACTAAAACTTAATGCTAAAATTTGGATACATAATAATTTTGATACGTAACAATTCAGAATAACGTATTAATATAAAATCTATTACCATTCATATATTTTAATGTATAATAATCTATTAGTTTATTAAAGTTACATGTTAGATTGACTGCTAATTTATACGTCTTTAGCTTAAAATGACACCTTTGCATTGGGCTGTTGAACGAGAACATGCAGAAGTTATGTTAGTATTATTGGAGCATGGGGCAGATCCAACTGCTAATAGCAAGTTCAACAAAACACCTATTAGTCTTGCTGTGGAACATGATAGATTAGATTTAGTTGACATGCTTCAGCAAGAGCGGGAAATCATCAATGTGCAACAGAACCAACTGCAATCAGCTGAAATCGAAGCTGCTACTCAAAATTTAATGCAGCTGGAAGCAGAACGTCAGAAGGAAGAACAAGAGCGTATTGAATTAGAAGAACTACAACAGAAACGTAGACTTACACAATGTAAATAGAATTATTTATTATTTATTATTGAACATTGAAAATCGATGATTTATTTAATTCATTGCAATTTAAATTCATTATAATTTTAGTAGCTACAAATAAGAAGCAAAGGATGGTCTTTCAACAAATCAAAGTTCAATCAGTTAATGAAAGTGAACAAGTAAAAGAAGGGCTTCAGAGGCTAGAAGAAAAATCTATTCATGTGGGGAGTAAAAAGCATAGAGATGTTACAAATTTAGTTGGAGTGGAACAACCACTCAGATTTTTACAAGCTCATGGCATAACCATGATTCCAATGGATAATGATGCAACAATAGTCGAGAATGCTATGGAGAGTGGACAAACTGTTGTTCTTACAGGTATAAAATTACTTTTATTTAAATAAATCATTCCTATCTGTACCTGTACACTAATCAAAAGATTTTATTTTCTCTAACAGAAGCAGGAAAGCTTGCACTAAATCTTACCAGGTCAAAGCCTCTCAATGTAATGCCTCTCAAACGATTGCAAGTGGGAGCGAAAAGAGGAACCTCAAGGAAAGTAATTACGATTAGAGCAGACCAAATTTTAGGCCAAAATCCACCATCAATGACGTCAAGAGGTCCAAATATTTTAAAAAGAACTAGCAATGAAACAAAGAATTCTGGGAAGATATACCTTACATCCATTGGAAATGCAATGACAGCAATTCCAACATCTACTAAGACTGCTATGTCGCCATTAAAGGTAATTTAAAACTTTTTGTAAGTGACATTTTGCTAACAGACAGCATTTACTTAAAAATATTTCAATTTCCTAAAACACAAATAATAACTTTTACGCTTAAAAAATATTTAATTTTCCTAAAACGCATAACTTTTTGAGTTTAAAAATTCATTAACTAGATGTTAAATTTAACTAGCAGAAACCATTGATGTCGCCGAAAACAGAACCTATACTTTTACACCAAGATGAAGAGGAGGAAGTATTTGAGGCTGATGAAAAGGAGCCAATCATGGACGTAGCGGAACTGAATCGTAAATTGGCAGAAGTTCGTCGAGAAGCTGACGAATACCGCAGACAGTTGCAGAAAAAAGAAGAGGAAGCTGAAATATATAAACAACAATTGAAAAACATAGCAGCTCAGAAAGCTATGATGAAGTGATTTTTATAGTGCCTCTTCTTTTGAAAGTTTGAAAAAATTTTGGAACTCTAGTTTAGAGATCGTCCGTGATCAAAGACAGTCAAATTTAAATTTTGAACTGTTATATATTTTTGATTGAAGAAGGAACTAGTTGAAGTGATACAAATTAGTGAAACGCGATCAAGAATTAAGCAGTGTGTTTTCCTATGGTGTCTCTCAACAAATAAGCAAACTTGCATTTTTTATAAATAATTGTCACCTATCACATGTATATAATTTAATTTGTTATACATACATATATATACCAAGGGAATGAGTAGAACAAAGTCCAGTGTGAAAGTTGCATTCAAGTCAGTTTTTACTGTTTGGAAGATTCAACTTTATCTACTGCTTTAGAAGAATAAATTTATTTTTTTTAAAGACGATTCTTGTTTTTCATAAAAATTTTGTATATTATACAAGGAACTCGCATTCCAAACACTTCCTAGCCAACTTAACTTCCATATAAAACAGTATAACTGATTATTGTAAGTCATTGCATCTGTTTGTAAATATCAATTTAATTTTTAATTAAGTGCACACATGTGAAAAATCATGATTAAGCAGAATGCAGAAATATTCAGGACTTCAAATTAATAGCTACATAACTTACAAATTTATGTAAAAAGGAATCGCCGAAGTAGGTTTTCTACAGCCATAAATTCTGTAAATAAATATCAAGTAAGAATATATAAAAATCATTTTTACAAAGTCATCACATGTAAATGTCTTAAGAAAACTGTATTGAAATTTAGATAAAGCAGAATTATGTTTCTCAACTGGTTGAGAACAGACTCTTTTCGAAATCAAGAAAGAATACAAGAAAGACCTGTAATATAACAATAAAATCTTCATTCCTGAAGAAAAACACGTTTGTACCTTTGCTTATGCAATAAATAAAACAAATTTTATATTAGAAATACTGTACATTCATAGAAACAAAAAACAAACAATTATTATTCAATTAAATATATTAAGAGACTTTTGTACTTTTTTTATCCTCCTTTTTATGGAGAGTACTAATGAATTATTTAAAAACTTTAGAAATTAAGAGCATGAGGTCGCATGCAGTATTTTTTTAACCATTTACTTTGATCTTACTAATAGAATTATTAAATAAGGTATCGAATCTGAGATGCTACTGTAATTAAAAATAACAACGCTGAGTCGTGTTCCCCTTTCAACGAGTGCGTATCTTCAAGAATTTTACTGCTTAGGTGAGATTTATAGGCAATGTGAGTTCCTTCTTTTCTTTTTTTTTTCTTTACGAGGAGACGGTACGTATAACGTCGTAAGGCCGCGTCGACGTATTCTAGTGAACACAAGCGCGCGAATCGATAGAATTGTCGGGAGGCTCTATCCTGCTTCTATACTCTCCGTCTCTTTTCATCATTCACATACGTGCTTCTAACGCTTTTCTATCAAAGGGAGTTGCCACTTTTCCATCGAAACGTAAATTGAGCTTTAATAATGAGTTTATTTCAGTTTAGGACGCAAGAGTTGAAGATTCCTAGATTAAAAATAGCAATTTACAAGAAACAAATCTTTACGTGATTGTTGCTTTATACGTGTTCAGGGTTTATGATAGTTTGTACATGTTTAATGTGCGTTTTATGACTATTTGAAAATCAATAGAGCACTATTTCCTTTTCAATTTGGTTGCCATTTATTACATGGTTGTTTTTTTATACATATACTTTACGATGAAATCGACCTTTTTCCGATGCGTTTTCTTTTTGTAAAAAATATGTTAACATTTTTTAACATAACTTTTTTTTTCTTTTATCAATTATTATTGTAAAAGCAAAAAAGTGAACAATTCGTAAAAAGAAGACTGCCATTTTCATTTCTAAATTTTGAATGTGGATACTGGTTTTAAAAAACATTTTCTGATATTTTTTAAAAATAACTTTTAGTTAACCAAACTTTGAAAAGTGTTTATGTCTTTTAAAGTATACAAACCAAATGAAAATTTAAATAACTCCAAGTTAAAAATGCATTCTCGTACAAATGCAATAAGGAATTTTGAATGTTTTGAATATTGTTTTGATAATTGAAAAATATTACATTTTATATTACTAATTTTCGCTAAACTTACATATTGTATATAACCGTTTTGTAAATACAAATCCAATGTGTCAGTAAAAGTAATTATGCTGTAAACAATCTTGAATTATTTTTATAAAATTCGGAACTACAATAAAACTTTACTAATAATATAGTGAAAAGGTGTACGTCTTTTTAATCGTAGATCAAAACTGTGATAAGCTAAAAAAAATACTAAAACCTAATGATACTTTGAGATCAAATAAAGATCATTAAATTTATTAATAAAAAATAATATAATGAAATAAAGGTAGTTGTCAAAAGTACGCCTCAGATAAAGTATTCTTATCTTTACCTAAATTTAATTTATCACAGTAAGTATATACGATTTTATAGCAAATCTTAATAACTATAAGTATATATATGTGGATAAAGCAAGGTAAATTAAAGTAATTCTGCATCAAAATATAAATATATAGAAATTAATAACAGATTTTACTTTTTCCCAATAATAATTGCATGATTTTGTACTCGATTCATAATTTTGAATTCATATTATTCCGATATTGTAATGTTTTAGGCATAACGATAAAATTTTATTCATCATACGCAACACTGTATTCGCCCGTCAAAGAGCACAGAAAAACAAGGAACCCATTAGTTAGGATCCCACCAATGTCTCGCACAAACGTCATTCGGATGACTAAATAAAATAATAAAAAAAAGAAAATCGAAGTACTTAGGCTGCTGCCACTGAAGAGCAGCACGAGGTTTTCAAAGTATAGTCTCACCGCTCGATTTTGCCTATACCAGCGTGTGTATATATCCTATAAAATAACGCGAGAGAAAGAGAGAGAGAAAAAAGCAACAACATATAGCAGCAGCTCGAGGATGAAAAAGGACGCTCGCGCGAGCTATAGCTATAGATATACCTATATCCTGACCGTTCTGTATACCTATGTGTGGCAGACGAGGACGAAGAATGCGCGCGCTTATACGTGTTCAGGCACTCTCTCTCACTCTCGTTCGCTCACTCGTGCTTAACGTGTTCCCGCAGTGGTTCTCAAAAACTCTACATTCATCAAGTTTCCAGTACAATTTTCAAGCAAATTAAATACGCATGTAATAGGGATCTTAGATTTCGCTTTGAAATTGATCGAATATGAGGATACGTTTTTTGCTACGACATTCTTGCTCCGAAATTGTGCATGGGTAATATCTTTACTGCGCCACGAAGCTAATTGTATGATTATATATAATATATATACATACATATATAAGCACGTCTTGGGCGTGCACATACTAACTTTTTGTGTGAGCTGCAGGTATTAGCCAAAATTACTGAATTTTTATTCTTTGGATGTATATAATGGACAGTGCATTAGACAGAGGCAGTCCGACAGAGATATGTGTCTGTAATATACATATCACGCATACGATTAGAGTAATCTGGGTATTATGGGTATAGATATGTGCTATATAAATACATGTTTGTACATATCCATAAACGCGAATGAGAGAGAGAGACGGATAAAACCATCTCTCTGACTCGATTTTATGTCGTTTTTACACCTGTGAATTTATTAGGAGAATTTGTTTTTTTTAACGAAAAGAATTTTATGTAAAGCTGTACTATATACTTATTATACCATTAACTTAGAAAAATATTCTGTGGATTCAAGAGGGAAAAGCCTTAGCTAAAGTGTCATAATGAAAATTCTATGTCGAAATTCATTATACTTTTTGTTGAATTTTCGTAGTAAAAAGATTCACTGTGAATTAGAATTTTTTTTTAATTGTCAAGAAATAATTTTAATACGAATGGAGTCTCATTATTCAGTTAGTTGTTTAGTTTACTTTCTTTAACCCAAAAGAATATATATTATTATAGGAACCTGGATTATAAAATTAAAAAATTTAAAGAAAACTTCCTTAGCGCGAATATTCGGTACTGTGCTTGGACTTTCGATAGAATACGTCAGAAGCGTCCTTTATCTCGTTTAAAGTAAAATAATTTTAAATTCGACCACGCGAGTCAAGGTCACGGCTAGCAGGATCCTTACTTCGCGAGCTACGTATATATATATATATATATATATATATAATGTTAAAATCTTAGCACTCGTGAGTTTGACTAGCGTTGCAAAATTTAAAAACGTTCAAAACTCAATACTTATCCTGTTTATTAATAAATATGTATTGAATTGCGATGGAAATTTACAATTAAGAAAAGCATATGTGCGGCAGAATGGAATAGCTTATAGACAAAGACAAGCCCTTTTACGGATGTAAAAAACAAGAAAATGTTCAAGGAGCATTATATTAAATAAAATTAATATTCTATATTCGAATTTTTATAGCGAGTGCAACTATGAATAGAAAGAAATTTTAATTTCTTACATGAAAACTAATTGCTTTATTCTTCTTTACTTCACTTCTATTTTATCATTTACATAATTACGTCTTAACAAAATTTATAATATAACATCATCCCTAAATTAAAATATATTGTAGAGAAAGTTAAAAAAGTTTCAAATTCGCTGTAAAACAAGTCGTAACAAAAATCTAAATTAATTTTCATAATAAATACATGTACCGCGAGTCCAGGGTCGGTAAAACAGACTTTTGTGAACTTTTGCATCTTCTTACACAAGCCCAGCAAGATTTTATCATACTATGTACATTCCTTTCAAAACTTTCAAACTTTGTCGACAAATCATTTGCATACTACATTGGAACTTACTCCTACTTAAAAGCACGTGGACCAGAAAAATTCCTAAATCTTCTAATAGTTGGACAATTTTAACAATATTTTTAAGAAAAAATAATAAATTTATAAATTTAGTCACGTTAAATAAGCGTCGAAAGTTATTTTTAAAGTATCATCAAAACTTTAAAAATACTATCATCAATGAAAAGATTCTTATATTTAAGATTGATGGTAATAAATATTGATTTATTACATTGAATTAGAAGTTCATACGCTCAAAAATGTTAATTAGTTATTTTAAAAAAAAAAATTTTAAATAATATGAAAACATCCCCCAGAGTGCTTAGTACCTACATTTTTATTAGAATGTATCTAGAAAATAAATATTGTATATTGAAACCATTACAAAAATGAACGTTTCTCGATCTTTACAAAATCTTTAACATTCAGGTAATCTCTGTCAAGTACAAACTATCGCATTTGAGTTAATTTTATTGACAATAACATTAATAAAATCCCATCATGATTGATAACAAAAATAAAAATATTCGACATATTTACAAATCAAATACACGTTACAATCACTCAATTTGGTTAATACACGACACGCCTGTGCACAAAATCTCCATCACTAGTAGATAAAGATTTTGATATTTCACATTTCCAAACAAATACATTATAAAATTATCCTCCCTAATAGTCGCGCATGAATCACATAAGTAATTGTCCTCCGAAACGACAGCAAACGGACTAACGGAGTCGTTGTAAAAACGGCATAACACAGAACGAGTGTAGCGGTAGCCGCCGGTGCTGCTACCGCCGCCTCGGTGTCAGTCCTCCGTAACAATCTCCAACGGTGCGCCGTGCGACACGCATATCTCTCCGTCTCTCTTCCACCCGCGCACAACAGCGTCAACAGCTCGCCCACTGCCCAGAGCAGAGCCTCACTCATACATACGTATACGCGTTACTACCCGAAAAAAAGAGCGGCCAAGTTGGTGCCAGCGTATGTGGTCCCGCAGCAGCGCGCGTCCAACACGCTATTATATCGTGTGTATATAGGACCATAATATCGCGTGTGTGCTGCGCCGCGAGGTATTGTTTCCTTTTCTTCGCGAGATCCGCGACGCACAATAGACAAGTGTGTGTCGGCAGGTTTGTAACGCGAACCGGATCCTTTCGCAAACAGCAGTCTATAGGAGAGGAGAGTACCGCGCAATAGCCCGCAGACGCGCGCGAGAAGAGGATAACAGACACACACGGGCGCGCGCGTCTTCTAGAGAGGGCGGCGACGCTTCAGCCGCGTATGTGCATCCGTGTATATGTATACGCGCCTCTCTCCGCGAGTCCAAATATACACACCTACACAAACGCTGCACGCATACGCAAGTACGACACTGTGCGCGCCCGAACGGAGCAGCGCAGCTCTGTGTGCAACGAAAAGTAAAAAAAAACAACAGTGTGTGCGTGTGTATGAGAAAGAGAGGGAGAGCGAGTACATCGAGTCGAGCTGCTGATCGCTCCGAAATCGAGTCTCTCGCCGAGAGAGGTTCGGAGCGTGTGAGTGCGCGCGTGTGTAATAAGGTGCTGTGCTGTTCCGATCACTCCGTTACCACAGCTGAAGTGGCGCGAGTGTGCGTGAAAATAAGCACTGGGACACAGTAGATGTGCATCGACGAGGATTGAAAGACGAAGAGGTGGACCGGGTGTTTGGGTATCGTCGGTGACGCTTGCACGCGTGTGCACACGTTCCTCCGAGGCAACAAGACGAGGCGTACCGAAAAGAAAGAGAGTGTGACCGAGAGAAAGACTACGAGTGGAGAGCTGCGGGCGACGCGCGACATGACGTCGTCGTCCGCGTCGTCGCCGACGAGGCCGACGACGACGTCGCCCTCAACGGCAGCCCGAGTCCTGCTGCCGAGGCGCCGAATAACCTAGAAAGAGTGAACCAGGAAAAGTGCTCACGGTTAGGACAGTGTTTCTTAGCCGCTCTGGGTCTACACCCTTTGCCTCCTGTTTTTTTTAACT
The DNA here is from genome assembly GCA_900490025.1 of Megastigmus dorsalis. NCBI lineage: Eukaryota > Metazoa > Arthropoda > Insecta > Hymenoptera > Megastigmidae > Megastigmus > Megastigmus dorsalis. The sequence continues at coordinate 47,513 of UELU01142958.1, read as the reverse complement.
TTTCTCTCTGGCAGCAAGGATCGCCATACACATGCACAATCGTGCTCACCAATATACATATAGAATAGTACATACACGTATACATATAGAATAGTGAGAGAGGGACAGAACTGCTCCGAAATAAACTCCTTCGCTCTCCATCTCTTGCGCGCGCTGTAGGTGTTTTACGCGGCGCACCGAGAGAGTGCGCGACCGCATCGGATTGTGCAGATGTGTTGGTGCGCGTATAGTGTGTTATAGTGTGAAACCTTCCCCATTTTCGTGTTTTTTTTTCTGTTTTACTTCTGTTGCGATTCAGACGTTGTTATTGTTAACGTTACGTCGATGACCGGCTGATCTGGATACACAAGGTCAAAAAGTGAGCATTTATTTTACTTATAATGAAAAAGTTACGGGAGTGATATATACGATTTGGGGTGTGTGTGTGTGTGTGTGTGTGTACGTGTGCGTGTGCGTGTGCTTGATGTTTTGTTTTGGTTCCATTAGAATTCTCGGATCTATAAAGTTACTTGAGCGTTCACAGACACAGACAATGCTGTTGCTTTTGAACGTTTTTGAAAATATTCAAGCGCGGGTGCTCGAACGCCAATGCGATTATCCCATTCACGGAGCAATGCTATTGAAAAACGTTCGAACAGAATAGTTTGTAGGTAACTGTATGTATCATTAACGAATTTAGACGCGCATATGTATACAGATACACACACTTACGTGTATAAGTGTACGTGTCAACATAGAAGAATAGTTTCCAAAATAGTTTTAATTTTGGAGTCGGTCAACGATGCACGGTTGCTATTAATGGTATCGACTTGTGAATACTCGTGTTCGGAAAGAAAATTGGAATTGTACTTACATTTTTTTCTAATCGTCAGCATCTATTTTTGGTTTATCCGGCTGGTACTCTCACGCCGCGTCAGTGGCGCACACGTTTTCCCTTTCCCTCGACGTACGACAGACACGATTCTGAGGGAATCGGAGCAACAAAAGAACAATAGGTATCTGTGCATACTATGCGAGTGTGTTTTAGTTTTGCGTTCGGTCATTTAGGAATTATGTAAACATTCGCATACTTACTCGAATACCTTCATTCATTGACTGGACTTTCATAATTCATTCACTTATAATCTAATGATTGTACTCCTATTTACTCAGACAACAGATCGAAGTGTAAAAGATTAGTCTCAAGATTAGTTGAAATTTTTCGAGTTTCAAAATTCGTTCAAATTTCTAAAATGATAAGGGAAACGTATTAGTATTCTGGCATGATTCTATCAAAACGCTATGATTAAAATTAGTTATTTAGCAATAAACAAGCATTTAAAAGTAAGTTTTTACTATTTTATTTGGGTACCGATACTAAGAGTTCAAGTATAAGCATGTTTTCTTTAAAAGCAACAAACATTAGTGCTTATATTAAAAGTTCTAATTGTCCAATATAATTTAATTTCGAAATATTTTTATTTTTCATTGCTTCACTAAAACAAATGCGAATTATATACTTAATATGGGAAATTAACGTACCGAAATCTGCAGTGTCTGAAATGCGAGAGTATCCGCAACAAATGCAATCTTCTTCAAATCTAGATCTGTAGGAACAAAAAGTCTTTAGTGTATTCAAAATCTGTTCCAAACCTTGTACTAATAGTTTTTTTTTAATTTTACAGCGGTTAGTACCTAGTTAACGTTCTTTAATATTTTTTTTCTATAACTTTAAATGATGCGGCTTGCTGATAATTTACTGTAAAACTATAGGCACACTCACTTTACTTCTAATCAAAATTGGTTTCTCAAGTTCACATGTGGATTCTTGGATGTAAAGGTTAGCTTCCACTAACCTCACACGTAATTACTTCACAGCGTATCAAACGCAGCTCATAATAGGTACTTAAATATGAGAAACATTCTTGAAATTACAGCAAAGAAAACGAATTGAATAGTCGATCATCCCGCGTTAAAACTTTTTCACCGCTCTCTCGTCTTCCTGCCTTCCTGACCTTCCTACCTCCAAAAAAAGCGCTCACCCAATAAACCACAAACGCTGCCTCGGAGGAAAAAAAAACTTTGAAAAGAACCAGTGTGAAACGCGCATAAAGCTCACACAGTTCGCTCTCGGTTCAAAAAACAGACACACTCAGCCAGTCAGGCACAGTCGGAGTAGTCGGAGTAGTCGGACTCGGACAGTGCAATACACGCAACACATACATACAACTCTCACCGCGAGTAAAGAGAGAGCCAAAACAAAACTCGGAGCACAGCGCACTGTACATGCATAAAAGAATAAGAAAAAAAGAGTTGCGAACGGCTGAAATAAAAAAGAATCGGCTCTTAATCGCAACTTATCAAAGCAATTCTCGATTTCTTTTTGTTTCAAGATAACAAACAACGGGCCAAGCAACAGCAGCTGCAGTCGAAAGGCAAGGGAAAAATCTCTTGGCGAGCCGCAACAGAGTCGCCAAGCCGCCTAGCGTAGTAGTCTCTCGCGCGGCAGCGCCGAGTGCGTACGTGTGTATCACTGTGTGTGTGTGGCCGTGTGTTTGTGCGCGCGTGCAAAGTGGCGGCGGCGGCGGCGGCAGCGGCGGCGGCGGAGAGTAAAAATGGCGTCCGATAACGAAGCCTCCTGCGTGACTGACCCAAATTTCGCGGTAATCTGCTCGTTCCTCGACTGCTTCGGCAAGAGCTGCGGCCTCGAGTACCCGGACATCGCTCGGCTCCAGGAGATGCTCGAGAACGCCCAGGAAGGTCAGTCCAAAAACTTGCACTTCGCAAGCGCCTTTGCTCATCGCGGTGCCCCTCTCTCTCATCGCTCTGTCTCTCTCTCTCTCTATCCTCTCCCTCTCTCTCTCACTCTCTTTTTCTCTCCTATACACGTCCCCGGGCCCGCTACTTTTTCCCGTCTCTTTCTTTCGCTTATGCATGGCTCATATACTTTTATCCCGCTCTATCTCTCTCTCTCTCTCTCTCTCTCTCTCTCTCTCTCTCTCGTGTGTGTCCTATTTCTTATTTATTTTCCCGCCGCGTTCCTTAAATCTTTCCTTCGCCACGACCGTTTCTCTCTCTTTCTCTCGGTTTCTCTGTCTCGTATTCTCTCTCTTCTCTCCTACATCTGCTTATATAGAGTGTATGTATGCACTTGTACATACGACGCACAATTTCAACGTCTCTGCCCCTCATCTCTTCGCATATATGTTCCTTCGATGTTTTTTCACTCCCTTTTTCGTGCTCCATCCTTCTCTCCGTCGTCTTTTTATCCCTGAGGAGCTTGTTGCTTCGCTCTTTTTTCTCTCGTACTCTCGTCTTTTTCAAGAGTCAAGACGCGCGCGCGACTACTGCTTTGCTGCAGTACAGTGTTTTGCCAGGCGTTCATTAAAACGCCGGGGCGGCGGCTTTTTTCATTCAGCCAAACCTATACGAGCCTCGTTTCTCTGCAAAAATGTCAGAAAGAGACGAAGTATGGGTGTTTCGTAGGGGTTTTTATTGACAGATTGCTATCGCAGACTACTTGTTGTTATTTTTCCTCGCGCGACCTTTCAAGTCCTTCTGTCTCTGTCTGCTTATGTTTCCCTCTTATTCTTTTTCTCCGTCTCTCTCTTTCGCGCGGTTTGTGGATCACTGGATGGGGGAGAGAAGGCGGCACGTGACAGTTCTGGAAAAGCTCCAGCTACTATTTTCGTTTACTTTTTTCCTTTTTTCCCAGCAGCAATACTTAAAGTGAGGCTGTTGAATTTCGAATTAGTCACATTGTAGATTACAGAATTTCTTTCTAGTTCGTTTTTGAAATGTTACAGAAGATTAAATTTTTAATTATTATTAATCGAACATTAATTTCATCAGATGATTGTTTACATTGCATTATTTTATAAGCACATACTCTTATAAATTTGCAATAATACATTTGCGAGGCTAACTTGGTGTAATGCTTTAATAGAACTTCATTATGGTTGATAATCCAAAAACTAGAAAACTTTCTATAACTGATTCAATAATATTCTATCAAATTTTATCGAAATATTTTATTAAAAATAGTTTACTTTTAGAGTTTGATGAATAATAAATGCAATTAGTTTTCTAATAACGATATTCTAACTTCATACAAGTACTGTAATATACTGTTTATATTATAGTTAATTACAGTTTAAAAATATAATATAATATAAACTCATTTTACCTGTTCATGTTTAGTATCACAAGAATTAGTAGATTTACACATCAAACTCCTTCGCAAGGCTAGGAAAAGTGTTGCTCCAGAAAAATGGGAAAAGGCACTTGTGAAGTTTTGTCACACATATTCCAACCAAGATGGTTGGGAACTCGAGCGAATCGGGTACAAGAAAGCTCGTATAGCTGTCAAACTACGCCTACTTAAGGTATAATTTAAAAACTTTACACTATAAATATTTTTTGTTTATCTTTATAAGTATTGTAAACTTATTATTTTGACTTTTACAGGCACTTTTAGAAGCACAGTTTGACATGAACCAAAAATTCAAAAATGAAGTAAATAAACTAACAGCCAGTGAATTGCGATTAGAGCCTCTAGGACGTGATAAGACTGGATTAGCTTACTGGTGCCAGTTAGATGAGGATTGCAACATTCGGGTCTACCGTGAAGACTTGGATGAAGAAAGCTGGGAATTGATTGCTAAGTACGTTACATTGTGACATTTTATCTTTTTAAAAATGTAGTTTGATCACATATTTTCAACATGATTAAAATTTTCTTGGGCTGAATAAGCATTTTCATTGACAAAATAATATTCACTTTTATAGTAAGCCTATAATTTAGGTATCTACTTCTGCATACCTTCTTATTTTCATAATTCAGAGATAAAAGCAAGGGGCCAGGACTATTAATGTTTCAATATATTTAAATTCTAATCCTCTGGTCCATAAAAAATCATTCTTAAAATACAAATATATATTTTTTTTATTAAATACTAGAAATGTTAGTTAATCAACTTTATCCTTCTAGATCCCGAGATGAGGTAGTTTCTTTAATAAATACCTTGACGGACGGCGAAATTGGTGCTATACCCATAAGTGAGGACAGTAATAGTCTTGAAGTATCGGAGAAACCAACGATTGACACAGGTCAAGATGAGGCATCTAACGCTGTGAATGGCGATGCTTCAGAATCCGAAAAATTGGAAGCTGAGTCTGAAGCAACCAAGAAAGATATCGTTAATGAAAAATCCACTCAGCAAAATAATATTGAACAAGAGTTAGAAGAAGAAGACGAAGACGAAGAGGAGGAAGACGAAGAGGAGGAAGACGACGAAGAGGACGACGAAGAGGACGACGAAGAAGAGGAAGAGGAGGAAGAAGATGAGGAAGAAGAGGAAGAGGAGGAAGGAAGTGAAGAAGAGCCTGTTGCCATGAAAGAAAATGGTAAGGAGATTGAGAGCAACCTTAAGCAGCATCTAGAACAAGTGTTGGATAAGCCAAAAACAAAGATTGAGTTGACAAATCAAGTAATAATACAAAAAGTTGAGAAGTCGCCCGTTATTGAGCTTCTGCCCAAGAAAGAAGAAGTGGAAGTGGAACTTAAAATTGCTAGTAATATTAAAAACGGTGTGACGATCGACAATGTTGTCACTGGAGTAAAATCTATTGAGACGCCTGTCATCACAACCTCACCTCTCAAACTTGTTAATATCGCGGATTTGAAGCAGTCGCCCGAGAAAAAGATTGACATTCCTGGTAAGAATTTTTATTATATTTCATTTATAATTATTAAAAAAATATGGTTAAATGATAATCATAGAATTCAACTATGACCCAAATTAATCTAACAATTAAATTTTGTAATAAATTAATAAATGCATTCTTTACTGTTCATAATTTTACTTGTTTTCTTTTAAGGCAAAGTTCCAGTGATAAATAATCTATCGTACTCCACCTTGATTGAAGCCACTTCGGGTCACAATAAGCTACCGATTAAGCCGATTGATCAGCTCGCAGCCAATCTCGTTCGTCTTCAGTCTGAAAAATTGGAGAAACCTACGAGCAAACTTGATAAAATCGCAGAAAATTTGGCCAAAGGTCAAGTAAGCGTGCATAGCATTATGCCCAATGGTGAGGAGGATATACGACTGCAGCAACAAGATTTCAGGGGACAAGAAAAAAGAAGTCACAGAGGGATGGATCTATCGACGTCACCACGAGGCTGGGAAACAGCAGCAAGTGATTTGAGCAGTGGAGGCGTTAGTGTCAGGCCTGTCGATTTCTCAGGAATGGATTTGTCTAGTCGGAAAGCGCCCAAGAGCTCGACGGAGCTTCCGTCGCCAGGTGGTTATAGGCCACAGGACTTCCATCATCAGCAACACAGAGAGATGGATTTGAGTACGAGGAAGAGCGTAAACAAGCTCCATCCAAATTTAGTAAGATTATTAATGTTTTAATTATAAAATTAATTTTTCAAAATCATGAATAGTAGTACTTATGTAAAAGAAAAAAAAATTAATACTTTATTAACAAAAACTCGTCTTAGATTTACATGAAATTTGTTTAATTAGCTAGTATTATTGTTAATGTTATATTTATCTAAAAATGTATTGATTGAAATTTTTTGTTCTTTAGCAGGCGGCCTACGACCCAGCTTATGACGCCCGTGCGGTTATGATGCGCAATCACGCAATGGTAGCGGATCTTAGTAAGCGCCAGTTACCTTATTCTGCCTACGAGATTCCACCGAACACAGCTGCATCCTACCACCCGTCGAGACATCCTAAGGACGTTGAGATTCAGCAGCAGCAACAGCAACAGCAACGACTACCGAGCTATGCAATGCTACCCGACCCGAGCAAACTTGCTGCCCTGCGGATGTCCGGCACCTCAGTAAAACGGTCTCATGATGCCGATAGCTTACAGGCAGCGGATGCTATGATCAAGCGAATGCGTGCTGACGTTATTCCTATAAGAACGAACATAGAGTCTGTAAAAATGCAGCAGCAGAGGCATGATTGGAGGGACGATGTTGGTGAGACTATTGAGGAGCCGGTCATGATGGTACAGGGCCAGGGTTCAGGCAGCGATTGCGATGCTGTTAATCCCATAATCGGTGAAGCCATTGAAGAACCTATCATCTTTTTTTACGGTGAAGGCTCCGGAGCGGAATGTGGTACTGGAAACCCGGCTGATGATACGTCCTCCACCACCGAAAACAAGGAGGAGGAAAGTAGTAACAAAGAGGATCTCGAAACGGGTGAAGCATGCAGCTCTGATCTCAAGAATTCTAAGCCCAAATTTAAATTGGGCGTACAAGTGTTTGCTCCAGCCGTCATTAGTCCGCCTAAAAGATCTTCGAGGTGGGATGTCAGAGCGCCTGACGAAAAAACAGACATATCGGTCGAAGAGACGAATGAGCAGAAAAACGAGACTACTTCACCGCCCAAATTTTTCTTTGGACCTAACTGCGTGTCTTATGGCGTATCGAAAGCCAAGGAAGCAGGTGCCGCTATGCAGAAACAGTTGGAAAGCACCACGGCGAACGATAACGAGGACAATAATCAGTTAACTCCAGACGAAGTTGAAGATAAGACGAAAGAGGAGACAGAAAAAATGGTTCCTATGCAGATTGAGGAAGAAAGTAAGCCGAGTGATACGGAAAAGGCCAAAAATTTGGAGGAATGCGATGAGGCTAAGATGGAGATTAAAAATGAAGCAGAAAAATATGGTTCGAACGACATGCAGAGCGAACAAGTAAAAGAAGAGGCGATAGTGGAAAATTTAATGGAAACGACGGCAACATCGCCTGAAATAATAGATGAAGTTGATAGAGCTGCAAAGACTGAAATGAATATGGAGGTGGACACAACGCAACCAGTTAAGGATATGCTTGTAAAGCAGCCCTGTGAATCCAGAATAGAAGACACTGGAGAAAACGAGTCGAAAGATGAAGCCTTATTAGATATACAAAATTCCAGTGAAACTGTGGATAATGAACCGTCTTCAAGTACTGAAGAGTCTAAAAAGGAATTTAGAGAAGAAAAGAAAGAATTTAGAGATATGGCGGACGAAATTATAAAAGAAAAGGATGAGTTTAGTGAAGGACATAGTGAATTTAAAGAAGCAGGCAAAATTTCGAAAGAAAAGGACGATTTTAGACCAGAAATGAGTGGACCTAGTAAAGTATTAGATGAAACCATAAAAGAAAATGATGAGTTTCAGGAAGAAAAGAATGAATTCAAGGAATTGGTTGACGAAATTATGGAAGAACAGGACGAGCTTAGACAAGAAAAGAATGAATTTAGTGAATTAACAAACGAAATTATAGAAGAAAAAGACGAATTTAAAGAAATAGAGAATGAATTAAAAAAAGCAGCAGGTGAAATACAAGGAGAAAATTTGAGTAGGGACAAGGATGAAGAAAGCACTGATAAACTTTTGGAAGAATTAGAGGAAGCTTGTTCATTGGACGTCGAAGAGAATATTCAAAAGCTTAAAGCAGCTAAAGAAGAAATAGGAGAGTCTACGTCGATAGATGAAAAAACGGTTGAGTTTGAAGGTATTTTTCCAGAAGAATCTAAAGACTCTAGTGAGTCAAAAAATGCTGATGATTGCGATTTGAATATTGATTTACAATGTTCTATAGAAGACGAAACGAGATCGTCAGGTCTAGCTGAAAAGTCACAAGACGTTTTCAATGAAACTGCTTTCGTATCGCCAAAACCCGATGATGATATAGGTGTATTTGACGAGGAATCAAAAGAAGAAACGTTGGAAGATTTGCGACCACTTTCGGTAGAGAATAAAGATTTTAAAGAATCTTCGAAAGAGGTAGATCTAGTACCAGAGCCGATGTCAGAAGAGACTTCAGATGAATCGATACCAATTTTAGAGATACCTTTGGAAAAGTTTAAACCTATTTCAGAAGAATCTTCTGATCAAATAAGGCCTATTTCGGAGGAACCCATGGAAGAGTCAGAGCCCGTTATTGATATTCTTATGGAAGAGTCTAAGTCCATTACAGAAGAACCTATGAAAGAGTCAAGTCCAAGAATAGATACTCCTATCGAAGATTCAAGTCGAATTGTAGATACTCCTGTCAAAGAGCCAAATCCAATTGTAGATACTTCTATCGAAGAGTCAAATCCAATTGTAGATACTCCTGTCGAAGAGTCAAATCCAACTGTAGATACTCCTAATGAAGAGTCAAATCCAATTATAGATACGCCTGACGAAGAGTTAAATCCAATTCTAGATACTACTGTCAAAGAGTCAAATACAATTGTAGATACTTCTGCCGAAGAGACAAATCCAATTGTAGATACTCCTGTTGAAGAGTCAAATCCAATTGTAGATACTCCTGTTGAAGTATCTAAATCAGTTTCAGAAGAACCTATGAAGGAATCGCGTCCAATTTTGGAGGAATCGTCAGAAGAAATTAAATCTATTTTAGGAGAACCTTTGGAAGAACCTTCTGAAGATTCCCGGTCAATTGTAGAAGGACCTTCTGAAGATTCCCGATCAATTGTAGAAGAACCATCAGAAGAATCCAAGGAAAATTCTGAAAAAGGTTTTATAGCAGATGATCCTATTGATACCAAAAAAGGTTCAGATGGAATCTTAGAATTAGATGAAGAAACAAAAAATTTGTCGAGTTCTGAAGAATTACAGTCAATGGAAATAAAAGATGATTTGGAAGACCAACTGCTAAAAATGGAAGGTAGTGAAGAAAAGGATCAGGAACTTGGAGACTTGGAGACTACACTTACAAATCTGGGAGAAGGTGTCGACAAACCATTGAGCACCTTGACCAATGAATTTGGAGGAAATTCATCAAACTTTCAGAGTAGTAGTATTAGTAAATCCAACGCGTTTTCCGATGATGATAGTAATATGTTTGACGAGGATGTCTTTGAAACCAAAGAGCAAACTGATTCTATAACAAATTTATTGACAACGTTGGAGAAAGACGACGATGACTCAAAAGAGGAGACCGTTCGGCCAGAATCAAGTCTTTTATCTATTCTAAAAGATGATAAGGATGTACTTGAAGAAAAAACAGAAGGAGATTCCAGTCAGGTTGAGACTAGTCTTTTGAAAACTTTAGATAAAAATGAAATATTAAAATCTGAAGCCAAAATTGATGAAGTTTCCTTTACTGAGATGAATTTGAATCAAGGAGGTTCGAATATCCCAACAATTTCAGTAACAGACTATGACAATGAGTCAGAGCAAAAAGTAGAGGAACGGTTATTCAGTGCACATGTTTCAAAATTCGATGAATCTAACGCTATGAGAACTCTAGAAAAAGAGATCGACGCTGAGTTAGAAGATACTTTAAAAATGGAGGAAACCTTCTCAACTGAAAATACATCTAGATTGAGAGAGTCGCCAAGCTTGTCTATGTCAGAAAATTTCAATGTTGATACTGAATCAGAACTGAAAATTGAGGAAAGTCTTTTGGCTCAAAAAGCAGATGATTTACAAGTAAATGTTAGTTCTAATGTAGAATCCATGAATATTTCAGACGAGAAAAGTGATGAGGATTTTCATGCATCGAAAGAAAAAGAGATCAACGAAATGAAAAATGTTGGATTAAAAGATGTCGAAGTTTCTTCACTAGCTGATTTACCCGAAGAAAATGTACCAGAAAGTTTCAAAAACGAACAAATTAATATCGACACTGAAAGTTTAGATGACAAAAAGGCAGAAGATATGTCCGAGGTGTCTAGTTTGATAGTTGAGTGTGCCAGTGTACGTGAAGATGTCGATAGTTTACCTTCGGAATCAAGCGATGCAGTGATGGCGGATGATATGTCTACTGGTTCAATCAAGGAAGATGAGTTAGAATTGCCTTTGGACGTTCCAATGGAAGAATACCCAATAAGCGATGCATCAAAAGAGTTTCATAACGAACCTGAAAGAGAAATTCCACATATGGATGAAAGCGAAATTTCCGATTCATCAAGGACAGACGAAACAACATTGAAGAAACTCGCAAATGTTTCTATTAAAGAAAATTCGGTTGAAGAAGGGGAAATTCCTGAGGAGAAGGAAGAAGGAGAACTTTCCGATGACGATGAAAAAGACGAAATCAATCTAGAATCTAAGAACGAAAACCTAGATTCTAAATCAAAATCAGAAATAGAAAACCTTGATAAAAAAGAAAAAGAAATATCTATACTAGAAAAAGTATCAGAAATCAAGAATATTGATGAAAAAGAAGAACCCAAAGAGGTGGAAAATAAAATTGTGGATGATGATGAAGAATCAGACAGTGTTAGCGATAATGCAGGACAATCGAGTCTCAAATCATTAGTACCTCATTATGATAGTGATTCGAACGACGTTGAGACCGACGATCGAGAGATTAACGATGCTGTGGTCGAAGAGAACATTGAAAATCTGAAAAAGATAGATATTGCTGAGGAAGAAATTAAAGAAAAACAATTTGTTGAAGTTCCTGCAGATAATGAAATTAATAATGAAGAACCAAGAAAATCGTTAAGTGATTTAAAAGATTCGATAGATACATCGAAAGAAGACGATGAACAAAAAGAAGAAAAAGAACCTGCCAAACTTGAAGAAGAAAGCAATAAAGAATCAGAGACAAATGAAAACATACTTGATTCTGCTCAACCTCATATTTTGATGGAAAAAGATAATACACAAGATAATGAACAATCTTCTTTAGAGGCTTCTATCAGTGACCAAAACATTTCCCAAGAGAAAGAAAATATTGTAGAAGAACAAATTCAAGATGCTGAGAGACTAGACGTAAAAGAAACTGAAGAAAATAGCAATGTCACGTCTAAAAATAAAGTTCCTCCAGAATTAAATCTTGTTAACAATGAGAATGACGAATATGTATTGAACGAAATGGTCAGCAGTTCTGACTCCGCCGATAGTAGGACCGAACTTATAAATGAAAAATCAAATATAAACGAAATAATGGAAGAGAATGTTCAAATAAAACCAGCTTTACAAAATGATAATCTTGTAGATCTTGCAAGTACACAGCAAAGTACCGAAAAATCATTTTACAAAGACCAGTTCAATGCTAAGTTCGATGAAGAAATTCCAGTTATACAAGTTGCTAAGAAACGTAGAGAAGAATCTAACGATTTTCTAAGCACTTCACTGTATGAAAGTAAGCCACAAATAAACGAAATCATGTCGAAGAACAAAATAGTTTCCGCTTATCAGATGGAAATGCCTAATAACTCGATGATATTGGAGAATAAATATGACAGCTACAAGTACAAAGAAAAAATGCTGCACTCGTCAAATTACATGGATACAAATGAACTAAAGAAGGAAGAATTGTACGCTAAAACTTTGCCCAAAGATGAGAAATTCTCTACAGATACGTCAATTTATGGAGAAAATTGTAAAAAGGAAAATATAGAAATTGATAACGAGTTTAAGAAAGACAGGATAAAGAGATTCTCTTCCGCGGAATATGAGGATCTACCACCTGCTAAGTGTAAAGCTATGGAAAGCAGTAAAGTTCCAATAGAGGCGGTACCAGAAACTTCAAAGGAATTGCCCATGGGTAGTGATGTTCGGTCTAACGAGGAAATAGTAAAAGGTGTCAACGTTATTAAAGAGACCGCCAAGGACGATCAGGCACCAGTTGGAAGTTCTCAGCTTGACGAACAGAAGGTGATCGAAGAAGAAAAAGAAACGGAGTCCCGATTCGAGGCTTTGGAAAAGCCCCTCGAGGACATGGAACAACAAGAAGAACAAAAAGCAGCTGCAGAGACTGTAGAGTCTGAAAAAGACTTGGATAGATCACCCGAAGCTGAAGAATCAGAAGGATCTGATGGATTCGCACCGGAGCCGATCGAAGACGACGAATCGTCGGGCAATCTGATTGAAATCATCCAAACGGGAACATCAGCAGTGTCAAAAATCCCAGAAAACTTGGAATCTAAAGCATCATCTGTGGAAGAAAAGCCAGTGGAAGAAACGCTACCTCAACCTGAACCACAATCAATCGCAGAAGAAAATTTGCTTGTGGCAGAGAAATTACCTCTTATTGAACCAGTCAAGGAGCTAGAGTCTAATCTAGAAAAAACTGTGTGTAATGAAGTACCGGTTGAGGATCAAACCTCCACCCGTTCAGAACAAGAGAAAATGCCTGAAAACGTATGCCCCGCGGAAGACCTGGAATCTGAACCAGAGGTTGAATCTGAATCGGAACCAGAAATGCAAGTGAAAGAGTTCGAAAAATCTCCAGCAGTAGAGTCAATTGCACCTGAGGCCGGTCAAGGTCATACCGAAAAGTTAGGTGAGCCTAATGAAGATGCAATGCAGATCAGTGAACCGTCAGCTGAAAAGCCTGCAGAACCCGAGAAAGCGCCAATTATCGAATTTTCTGCAGAAAAGTCAGTCGAAATATCCGCCGTCCAAGAAGAAAAACAAAAATCGATTGATATGGTTGGATCTAAAGAGGCCGAGCCCCAAGAAATCCTCGAGCGAAAGTTTGATGACCAGCAGTCCGAGGACTCGATGGGCTGTGACAATGACGAAAGCATGTTCGACGCACCACCAATCGATGAGACCGACCCTCTTGCTGACTCCGAGCCCGAAGTCATTACCGTCAAGGATGCTTCCATCAGCATTGGCAGCATTCGCGTGAAAACGGTATCGGAACTCGTAGGTGCTAGTGGCGGCTGGAAACTCGACACAACCATGGATCCACCGCCTCCACCAGTTGGTCACGCAGCAGCAGCAGCAGCAGCAGCAGCAGCAGCGACTGCACAAGCTAATAGAATAACGCGGCAGTCGCGTAAAAGGCGAAACAGCGCCCAGGACTCCAACTCCGAGGACGTGACGAGTCTCACGCGCGCCCAGACCGACGAGGATGAATCCACAGGTGGTAAGAGGATGAAACTGAGAGGCAAGAGAATGCCCGACGTCGAGCTCAGGAAGAGCGTAGAGAAGAGCAGAAAGATCAGCGCGAGCTCGGAGGATGATAGTAGGAGGCTGCCTACCGAGGTCATGCTTGATGAAGGTTCGCAGGAGGAGTCACTTAAGGAGGAAGGACTAGACAAGAGCTCACCGGCTTCCAGGAAAGCCAGGGGCAGACCTCGGGGACGCAAAAGGAAGGGCGGAAGAAGTAAGTAGTTTATTTATACTATTTTCAAGTTTTTTTTCTTTATTAAAAAATTTAGAAGTACTTATTCTATTATAAATTATTCTTAAAATCTTCAAACTAAAATTCAATAACTCAGAAATATAGATATACATTGTTTGTTTTTAGCTGGTAGACCGGCAGTTAAAAAAGTCATCGACCAAACAGGAGATGAAGCGGCCGATGAATCAACCGAACCTACTGATGCATCCGTGTCGAAATCCGAAAACCCAGAATCAGGTGCTGTACCAGCGGAAGCGGGTACAAAGGAACACTCCGAAACCGGTGAATCTAAAAAGAAACAACGAAAGAAGCGTAACCTGTTACTCGGTCTCGAGATTTCTGCCGAAGCGACGGCCATTAATGACGACGAACCACCGGTGCGCGCATCCCGACGCATAGCTCAACTGCGTATCAAGAAGGAGGCGGACAAGAGCCGTATCGAAGACGAGGCGCAGGAGGTCCTTGATAAGAAACACCACAAAAAGGATAAGAGCGGCAAACATCACGACAAGACTTACATCCTTGGTGCACAGGGTACTGCGACGCCGGAAAAGAAAAAACGTAAGAGGAATAAACAAGAGAGCGAAGAAGACGCTGCTATGATGAAGGTATGTAGCTTGAAAATAAAAAACTTATTTAGCTTGGTTAAAGGTGCACTTGATTCTATAGAATACAAAATATTTCTACTATCAATTCAAATATTCAGTTTTGATTCATCTACAAATTTTTGGCATTATTATAATTATCTAAATCCTTGTCGTAAATTTTTAACTTTTGATAAATTAAAAAAATATCACTTTTATGCACATGAATACATGATAAATTTTAGGATCTTGAGAAAGAAGATGCAAAATCAAAGAAAAAGCGTCGAAGGCGAAGAAAGAAGAAGCTTGGGGCCAAGTTCAACGAGGCAAAGCCTTGGCAAAGTTCGTCAGGTTCCTCTACTACCGATGAGAACGAGCACGAGGAGGAAGAGGAGGAAGAAATCGAAAGCGACGGCGAACAACTCGTCTTCAAGAGCGATCACGAGTTTTCACCCGAGAGTGATCTCGAGAAAGACGACCAAGAATCCGAGCCCATGCGCCGTGCAAGAACTGCTCAGAAATCAAAAAGTGATGACGAACAAGCCGAGGCAACCATTGACGAATATGCCTGTCAAAAGTGCAGCAAAGCCGATCATCCCGAATGGATATTGCTGTGCGACGGTTGCGACAAGGGATGGCATTGCTCGTGTCTACGACCTGCTCTCATGCTCATTCCCGAGGGAGACTGGTATTGTCCTCCTTGTCAACATAATACTCTTGTAACCAAGTTACAGGAAAGTCTAAAGACGCTAGATACATTGACGAAGAAGCACGAAAACGAGGTGCTCAGAAAGAAGAGGCTAGCTTTCGTTGGCATCAGTCTTGATAATGTACTGCAAAAGGGCGAGAGTGCGAGGAGCCAACGAGATTCGAGGGGCTCAAGCGAGGAAGAGGATGAGTCGAGCGGCGAAAGTTCCGAAGGCAGCGAATCCAACTCGGATGATAGCAGCAGCGACGAAAGCGAGCCTGTTTATCAACTGAGAGAGAGGAGATGCGCGAACACGTACAAATTCAACGAGTACGATGACATGATCAATGCTGCTATTCAAGACGAAGTCGAGGCTGTGCGGGTAAACTATATTTTTTTATGTTTTATTAAACTTCAAATTGATAAATTTCATGTTTATACAGTTAACTAAATCAAATATTCTTGATTAAAATACTAATTATTATTATTATTATTATTATTATTATTATTATTATTATTATTAAATCTGTTATTTTTTTAGGGCGCTGGTAATCAAGGACGTGGCAAAGATATTACAACAATCGTAAATGCCGAAAAGGAAGAGATGGCTCAGTCTGAGGCTCTAAAGCACCTGAAAGAGGACGACGAGGCCGAGGAACACAAATCTGAGAAGGAAAGTGACGAGGATTATAAGGTCGACAAGGAGGAAGATAACGAGCTCGAGGAAGACGAGGATGATGGTCGTGCTGCCAAAGCTGCTACGAGACAAAAGCTGTTGTCGCGTAAGAAACATCGCAAGTTGAACAGTTTGGACATCAGCAGCGAGGATGATCCATACAGTGACGAAGACTTCAAAGGGTCGAGCTCTGAAGAAGAAGATCCTGACGAACAAGTCAGCTCTAGCGATGATAGCGACATGGGTGGAAGAAGACGCGGAAGGAAGGGAGAATCTAGGCCTGTTAGAAGATCGACCAGGGCGAGGATGACTCGTTATGATGAGGACTTCAGTAAGTTCATCTCTAAAATTATTTATTTACTTATTTATTTGAATGTGATGCCGCATAATTAAAGTAGCATATTATTTGTTTTTTTTTTCTTTTCATCAATCCTTTAAATGACTTGGTTTTTATATTGTATCTTAAAATAATACTAAGTAAAACAACAACACCAATCTTGATTTTGACGGGGCAATTTATTTAAATTTCGGGTATGGTCATCTTCAGGGCTATACAAGTAATTATATACATATTTACAAAGTAATAATTATCACCTCGAATTTTCATTTATAAAGAAGAACTCGCCACAATGTTCTTATAAAACTAGCGCATGTTTAAAAAATGTGTTTAGTAAAATTATGAATCATCACAACCTATAAACTTTATAAAAAATATAATTTTAATAAAATGAAAGACGAACATCACTATGCAGATTTAATTTAATATTTATTTATCATAAAAAGCTCTTTTGGAAAAGTCACATTCACTGAAATTTAAATAATGTATCTCAGAAAGAGATGTAAGTCAAAGTGAGATTGAGCTGAGACTGAACTCAAAGGTTAAGAAAATTTGAATCGAACCAACACGACAATAACAATAAGAATTATGGTCGACGAAGACTATAGACAATATCAGTACAGAGAGATAATACTGCATAGTCAGTTTCCTGTAGCCTTTTGTAATTGTATGTATATATGTTTTCTTCTACCATAATTATTATTGTTATTGTTGTATTGGTTCGATTCAAATTTTCTTAACGTTTAGGTTAAGTCTCAGCACAATTTCACTTTGACTTATATCTCTTTCTGAGATACATTATTTAAATTTCAGTGAATGTGACTTTTCCAAAGGGTTTTATATGGTAAATAAATTTTAAATTAAAACTGTATAGTAATGTTCGTACTTTGTTGTATTAAAATTATATTTTTTATAAAGTTCATAGGTTGTGACAGTTCATAATGTTATTAAGCACATTTTTTATCATGTGCTAGTTTTATAAGAATATTATAAAATAAATATATATAATTATTATAAAGTGAGTTCTTTTTTATAAATGAAAATTCGAGGTGATAATTATTACTTTGTAAATATATAGCCCTGAAGATGACCACACACGAAATGGTCGAAACGTTGGCAGAAATTTAAATAAATTGACCCGTCAAAATCAAGATTGGTGTTGTTGTTTTACTCAGTTATAAAATTTTACCAGCAATTAACGTCTATTAATATTAAAATAATACTTTTTAAAAAATATGAGAAATATTAAATAATTTAGACTTACAATAATTTATTACAGTCGATGATGACAGTGAAGATAGCGATCGACCAAAGAAAAAGAAATCAAAGGCTAGTTGGGGTGGAGATTCTGAAAGTGAAGAAAGTGATAATTCTTGGAGGCAGAAAAAGAAAAGGTATACATTTTTTAAAAGAAAATATTTTAAAACATGAAATTCTAGTATAATTAGTATAGATGTAAAATATAATTTTTCATTTATTAGTCGTAGATCATCGGCATCTAGACGATTTGTGGCGAAAGTGAAACCTAGTAAAAAGAAAAAGAAGAGAAAACGTATCATCGCCCACGAAAGTGACAATGACGATGAAGAAGAACAAATTCGATATGATGATGCTCCCCAGGAAATAGCTCAACATGAAAAACCACAATCGTCCGTAGAAACAGAACCATTACCAATACAAGCACTAGAATCAATATCAGTACCAAGTGCACAACCAGAACCTGTACCCGAACTGGTAAACCCGATCGTTCAAAATCCAGTCATAATGAATACGCAAGATGCTGAAATGCCAATGGACGAATCTACTCCAATGGAACAAGAAGTTAAGTCGCAAGAAAGTATACAACAACCTGTACCAGTTGTAGCTGAATCTCCATTACAGGAATACATTCCAATACCTATGGAGGAAGAAGATTCGAGAAAGAAAAAGAAGGTATACAGTGAAGTCTTACAATAAATATTTTTACAGAATCTTTTAAACGGTTTCTTTTAAAATGTTATTAAAATCTGTTTGTAGGAAACACAACCTAAACAAAAGAAAATTAGGAGAAAGGTAAATTTAAAATTATATATTTATTAAATATACGTTTCAATATAAATTATTTATAATGATATTAATGAAATATTTTATTTGCAGGTAATATACGGTAGGATTCGAGATGAAAATGAAATTGCGCAAGAAGAAATGACCTTGGGTAGGCGTACACGCGGTAGAAAAATTAGTTATCTTGACGCCATGCCGTCTGATAGTGATGAGGTAACATTACTTTCTGTCATAGTTAATTTAAATAGTTATAAAAATATATGCAAAATTTAATATTATATTCAAACAATTTCAGGAATTAAAGAAAGCTTTAAGAAAGACGGAAGAAACTGAGGAAGAATTTGTTGTTCATGATAACGAAGATTTACACGAAGATGCAGAAAAAGATTCTGATTCCGGTAAGCTTTCGCAATTATCGATTTTACAGTTTAAAGTATGCCTATCATAAATAATCGTTTTAAAAACTTATTAAACAGGTTACATATTTAATTTTTAAATAGAAGGGAATCTACTTCAATTTCTTTTTAATATTGTGTTTCTACTTCACTGATAAACTGGTGGCGAAATAAAACTCTTGGCATTTCGTATTTTTAGGAGACGTCTATTCACCAAAGCAGCAATCCTTACGAGCGAAAAACAAATCACCGAAAATGCGTAGAGGTAAAAAGAGTCCCGGAGCTAAAAGAAAATCCGTGTCAGACGATGGTACCCCGAAACAACGTAAGAAACCGGGACCAAAGCCCGGAAGTAAAAACAGACCACGAATGAACAGAGCTGGCGAGGACCTTTCTGGACTCGATCCGAGCATCATGAACGACGCCGACATGCTTTCAGGGATGCAAGTCGATGATTCTGTGCAGGGCGTCATGGCTGGTACTGTCACTGGAGAAGGTTAGTAAGACTTATTTCGTTAAATATATCATTATGTGTTTGAGTAGGATAATAAAATAAAGTAAACAATGGACGTGGTTGCTATACAAATCTGAGTTACCAGTACTACAATTAATAACAACTTTTTATATTGTCTGTAATTTGTACAATTTTATTTATTCTGTTTTTTCCCTGTCTATTTCAAAATCTCGTCAGTTCCAATACTGTAACTGAACTATTAAATTAGTTAAAAATTAACGAAATCATCTTTTGTAGGTTCGCTAGCAAGCCTCGGTCCATCAGAACTCGAAGGTCTCGACGAAGATCAGTTCGAGCAGATGATGATGGAGGACGAAGAATACGGTAGGCGGCAACTTGAGCTAGCTGCTATCGAAATAGCTAAAAAGAAAAAGAAAGAGGAGCGCGAAGCAAAGAAGCTCGAGAAAGCGCGGCAAAAGGCTTTGGAAATCCTTGCGGCCGAACGTCAAGAGAGCATGAACATGGAGGGTACGGATGGCGAGATCCCGAAGAAAAAAAAGCGTGGTAGACGAAGCAAAGCAGAGATTCTGGCAGAACAGATGCGTAGGGACGCATCGGGTGTACCTCCGGAATTGCTGCCCGCGACACTCGTTGGCATACCACCTCCGCCTCCTCCGGTGTCGGATGTCATTGTTGCGGCCGTACCTAATATCCCTTCAGTGGTACCTGTGGGTCCGATGGAACCCTGTGAGCAACGCATGCTCGACAATCCTATGATGTCCATGATGCCACAGGTAAGATGGATTTAAATCTTTTCATTGCTTATATAAATGAAATGGTTAGAAAAAATTGATTTCGTTGTTTGAATAATTTTATAATTTGATTGAAACTGAAATAATATTTTATAAAAATTTGAAACATATTTTTGTGACAAACACGAGATGCCTAAAAATCTTAAGTTGGTCTTACTTAAATTCGTTGAATAAACTAAGAATCTGCAATGTCGGTAATTATGTCTTTAATATAGAACTCATCTCCATGATAAAAATTTCTAAATAGTAGAAAAACCATTAAAGTACAATGACAAAGATTTTTCGACCTACAAAAGTTAAAATTAACAAAAACGGACTCATGTAGAAATTCAATTTTTTCTTATATCTTACCTTATCCTATTTTATTTAAAAAAAAAATCTTAAATCTTACAACAGAATAATTTTGAAACGAAGATAGTCCTACAGATATTCTGTATACTTAAAATAATAAATTAAAATGAGAATTACTTCCTGAATTCTAGATGATGGAAGGTCAGCCCATATACCATCCAGACGGTAGTCCAATGAAACCAAAGCGACGCGGTCGAGGCAAAGGCAAAAAGACGTTGGCGATGGAAGCAGCCCGAGCGGCCGAAGCAGCTGGAAAAGTGATAGGCGAGCACGGATTGCTGGGTATGCCCGGTGATTCGAATCCTGAACTGGCGAAACTCGAGGAAATGCAAGCCGGAGTACTACCGACACCTGGCAGCAGTACCTCGGGTTCGGCACCTTCGACGCCACCCGCGAGCGTCACCTCGCAAGGTAACCCACCTTCGAGTCAACCGTCGAATCCGCAGCCTGTCTATCCATCGCTGCCGCCCCAGCAGCAGTCTTCCGTTATTACGAGAATGCTGCAATCGCAGCCCGTGGCCAACAGTCCACAGTCGTTCACAGCTGCAGCTGCCGCCATGGGACACAAGTACTTCGGTGGACCTAATGCAGCTGGTCAGATGATGGCTGGTCCGAGACCGGGATACGATATGCAGAATAGAGGTTAGATCATTTTCATCGATTACAGTCTGAATTGGATAGATGTGTTAGGTTTTGTGTCTTCAAATTTCTTTAAGTTTGGAAATTTATGGTCCAAAGCAAAATTTTCTTTTCAACGTTAGCTGTAAAAATATTTCATTAATATAACAAACTTACAGTTTAGCATTAGAATGTAGATCTAAATTGAGCAGATTTTAAAGTTTTAATATAATAGTAGTCTCAGTGTAAGAATCAACTGGTAAACTATTAGCTAAACTGTATATGTATATATATACGCGTATATATCTACGCATATGAATGCTGAGAACGGGGGGAGAGGTCGCATATTTCTGCCGACATGGCAACTATTATGTCATTTCTCCACCGACACTTTAAACTCATCTTATCTTACTCGAGCCATTTTTAGTGCTTATTGCGTATCTGTATAAAATTTTTTTATTTAAAATACAAATATCAAAGAAAATATTCATTTAGTAATGAAGTTATCGAAGCTTTCATAAGTTAGACCGAATTAAAAGCATTTTAAGTGTAAAGTTAGAGGTAAAAAGCTGGAAAAATAGTGGAGGAGAAGCATTATGTATGTATAATAGTCTTGGATATTTCGCTCAACAGCCACCATGCCTCCGTGGCGCAATTGGCTAGCGCGTTCGGCTGTTAACCGAAAGGTTGGTGGTTCGAGCCCACCCGGGGGCGTTTTTTTTTCTTTTTCTCGTCACAATTTCATTGCATAACTTATATTTTTTATTTAATTCTATTTTAACACTAAGAAGTTATTTAACACATAGGAATTATAAAATCACAGCTTAATACATGCATCTATAGCATTAGAAATTTTTAGTAGATTGTTTAGTAAAGTAACAGGTATCTATATATATCTAATTAATTAAACAATTTATTAAAAAAAAAAAATTTTCGTTGGAAATCATATTTGAGACTAAAAAAAGATTTATAAATGAGAAATCTAGATATTAAAAATACTAAATCGTTATTATGATTATAACTTAAAATATTGGAATTTTAATTTGTATCTTTATCTATTTATAATATAACTTTATAATGTAGATTGGGTAGGTGCTGTTTCGGTATCTTGTTAATCCTAAAACTACTTCGATTACACACCACTAAAAAACACTTTCTTATTGTGACTTCAGGTCGAATACCCTCGCCATACCGACAACCGGGCCAGCAATCGATGCCACCTCATTTTGCAGCGGTGAGATCTGGCACGCCGCCAGGCATGCGACTGCGTGTACCTGGTCAGCAGATGTATCACACGCCGCACCATCCCATGGACCCCTCACCCTCGGGTGGAGGTCCGATCTCCATCAACAGTCGTGGCGGTGATCGCAGTTCGCCCCTGGGCCCAGTCCCACCTGGACCACCGATGATCCCACCCTCGGCTGGCAGTCCTTTGGCTAAGGGCGGACCAACCCCACCGCCGCCGTACGTGCGTGGGGTCGGTCGCTTCGGCGACTCGGGTCAGATGAACCCGCGCCACCCGCTGCCGCCCTTTACCAATGCCTCGCCCGTTGGCGTTAATCACAGCATGCAACAACCGTCGCCACCATCTAGTCGTGGCGCCGCGGCAGGCAACTTTTCGCCCTATCATCCGCCACCACCGCCCAATTATCACTATGGCGCTTATCCGCCACCGCCGCCCATGTCGACGGCCGACGACGCCGCGGCCTACCAGAGCTCGCCTTACTCCACCTCGGCTGAGCAGCACTTCTCGTCGCCTGGGCCCGACGGCTCGTCGTCTATTCAGGGTCCGCCGCCACAACCCCAGCCTCCACCGCAGCAGCCGCAACCGCCACCTCAAGCCCAGCAACAGCAGCAAGGCCCAGCGGGGCCACCCCAAGTCGTCCCTGGACCGCCACCTCATCCCCACGCTCATCCAGGTCATCCTGGACATCCCGAGGGTCATCCTCATCCGCAAGGACACCCGCATCCGGGAGGCAAGTACGACGAGGAGGGCAGCGGGGAATTTGGCGGTCTCGTCTCGTACTTTAGCAGCCAACGTGAGGACGATCTCGAGTCGTAGCATGAGTGAGGCCTTGGCCAGCCGTGAGCGTACGATAATTACTCGCTAGGCGATTAAAGACACATTGCGTTTTTTATCCGGGATTGCTGATGATGCTTTTCTCTTTCTATTATTTCTTTTTCCTTTTTTTTTTCTTATTAGATTTTTTTCTTTATTGACGGAGTGCGGAAGGCGAAGTTGGTTTCTGCTTTTACGCTATCTTACTAAGATCTAGAAGTTTGAATCACTTTACGACGGGCTAATTGATTGAGGTGATATTAAACTTCATATAATTTACATCTAAGAATGTTTTTTTATGTTATTGTAGAATTATGACGGATCAATCGGGAATTTTTACGAAAATTCATTTTTTAGTACAATTATTTTTGCATGCATTGTTGTTATCATGATAATTAAAAAAAATTGATGGGCTTATGGCTTTATACAGTTTTTACTATGGTCATATATTTTCAAAAAAGAGATTACCGAAATCATACTATTTTTATAAATTCACATTTACCAATAATATCATTATAAGTCACAATAACGAAAACTTAGATCCGCAGCTTTCATTAAAAAAATCAAATAAATCAGTTATTTAAAAATTGAAGAGAATAAAGAATGAAAGTTTTTGTAAAAGGAATCGCAGCAGAGTATTTGCACTCTAATTTCGCACTCCCTCTTTTAAAGAAAAATAAGATATATCGACCCAGTTCTTAAGCAGGTACTTTTTTGTCCTATTCTTGGTTCTAATATAGTTTTTATAATGCGCGTAATTACTGCAGTTTAATGAAGCATGCGAATCCTGTACTGACAACCGTCTTTTTACACACGGTTGAGTGTTTTTTAGCTTGCTACTGAACGCGCATTAATAGAAGCGAAGCCTAGTGAGAAAAAGACAAATAACTACATAGTAGTTTGTGAGCGAGAAAGAGAGAGAAGGGCACATTAGCGAAAATGTTGAGAAGCGATGGAGAACAGAAACCGGTTGGCCGGGCAAAGGCTGCCAGCTTCAAAAGGTCATATAGGGAGAAGAATTTCTTCGAGTGAGAAGTGCTTGATTTTTTAAACATTTTTTTTCATAAGAAGAGCTGGCAAAGGAAATTACAAGTAGATCTGACGCTAGTGTGTTTTTATTGTCTCTCTCCGTTCCTTTATTGCTACCTTCTTTAATTTCTTCCTTCCATTTTTCTTTCTTGAATATATATGTATAAAAAAATAATGTATATTTTTTTAGTTAAAAAAGAAAAACCATGAATGTGAAAAAGAAAGGGAGTGCAAGTGACAGATAGAGAGAAATAAAAAACTATTAAAACGGGATGCTTCCAAAGCCTTCAAAAAAAATTATGATCAGGGGGAGTTGCTAAGTAAATCCTTTACCAGTTTACACGGTTACCTTTACAAAGGATTTTAATATCAACCGTAATTTATAGAAAAAAAAAGAAAACGAATATCGAAGAAATTCTTTGTCGATGCACCGTATGTTTTTTTTCTTTTTTTAAGCGCTTGTACATATGTAAATACAATGCAGTAAGTCCTCTAGATTATATATTATGTATATGTATTGTATACATGCAGTCAAGCAGGATAAAAAAGGTATTTGTTAAGCAAACAAAAAAAAAATACCGTATAATGCGTCTTAGTGCAACGGGCACAAATGTAATATTTAAAAGGAAATTAGTGAAGATTAATGAAAAAAAGACAAGACTTTTGAAAAGCGGGTCGATAACGAAATAAATCGTGGTGACGATGATGTTAAATAACGACGATGATTATTATTATTATAAATATAACATTATAAATTAACAAAAAATGGTGTGAAGACTACTACTATACGATAATTATTTATAAAGAAACAAAAGTGAAGATTTCAGAATTTATAATAGCCGATAGTATATTGTATTTTACAAATTTTACTTGATATACTACGAAAAAAACGTAAACGACGTACGAGGATGATAAGGATTTAAAAAATTATCAATTAAGGTATAAAGCGTATAAAACAGGATCATAGAGAGAGCGAAATATATGTAAAATTTATTTCGAATGAAAGCGAATCGAAGAGCACAAAAGGCTGCTTAGTGTGCAATATGCCGCTTTTATCGATATATTTGAAAATCGCATCTTGTCGACGACTAATCAAAATATATCATGCGAGAAAGGATGTCTAAAAATTGACAAGGGAATTAATTTGCGTGTAACGTAAATTCTTTGTAGCACAGTGTTGCTAAATAAGTAAATGAATGTGTTTATCAATTTCTTTTTTATTTATCAGATTAATTAAACAACTCGGGAATTTACACCCTGTACTAGTAAATGTTTCCAAGTGAATGTTTCCTACATTTAACATTAGAATTTATAGAAGTTAAATAAATGAAGCTAAATCACATATTTAACTTTTATATTTAGGTTATATGATTTTTCAAAGTACGGAAACTTTTCTAGATACCGATTATTTTTCGAGTTTGTTGTAAAGAGTTCTTTTAAAGTATTCATTAATCTGATAAATAAAAATATTTTGTTATTTATTATTAATCTTAGTGTACTAAAAGAGTCATGCGATACATCTGAAATAGTTCCCTTGTGAAATGGAATATGTATACCATTAAATCAAATAAAAGTGTATAGCTTGTGTCATAACGAAGAATTATTGATGAAGAAAATCGAGTCGTTGATAAAGGTCTTTATAAAAAAATTAAACGAAAACGAATATGGCTCTCTCTTGATCTTTGACTGCCTGGGAGCCGTTTTTTCTTTTCGTTTTTTTCGAATGAAATCATATGTGTCGCGCCACAGAGGAGTATAACAAAATCATGTGTCTGTTTTAGTTATTTCACGCGTAAAAATGCATATGCATACCTAATATAAATAGAGATTATATATATATATATATATATGAATAAACAAGAAAGATATTACAATTATCCTAGAATTAGCATTGCTTGGAATATAGTTTCTTTACTTTTGAACTTTGAGTGACGAAATAAAGAAAGAATAAGAAAAATGAAATAAATATTAATTGCAAGTGTGAGAGTTCCGAGAGAAAGTGCGCGAGAGAGATATATATATATGATTTATTAGAGCTAATTTTATTATTTTTACACTTTATGCAACTGTATTCGCGATTGTATGTAGCCCGATGTACAATCTGCCTTTGATTTTTTGTTTTGACTCTTTATTCTTTCATTTAGGAAGGCGTTTTCCGTTTTCTTCGCGGCATATGCTGAAGTAGCGCTTTGAGAAATTTCAACAACCTAAACGAGTGCTTTCTCGAGTACCAAGAGACTCTTATTTCTCCTTCCCTTCGACTTTATCTTCCTTCTTTCCGAAATTTCGACGCGCGAGCGCATAAAGCTCGTTTTTTTCGAATTTTTAGAAAGGTATACGAACGAGTTCGAACTCGGGAAAGCACTTGCGCAACGAGTTATTATAAAAATTAAAAAAATTTTCACATTTCTACTATGAGCGATTTTTACTATGCTCGAACAATCCGATTACAAGAAACGAAATAGTTTTTAAAGGGATTCACATATAGAGGTGAGCGATTCTCTCAGAGTGCTGCTATTACTTTTGAAATCTTATTAATAACGCAATAGAAGAAAATTGTGGTGCAGTTCAGCTTTCTATTTTTTTTCTCTTCGTTTCGGTAAAGGTCTAGACCAAACGCAATTATTATATTACATGTTGTAGCCTAAACACGGAATTTTGTAATAAAAGTAAATATTACGGAATAATATTTCAGATTGTTGTACTGCCTTTTTATTTATACCCGTTTTCTCCTGTAGAAAATGTTATATATAATTATTTAGAAACAAGGCTAAATACATATAATAATTTACCACGTCATGTGTTTCGGAAGATTTTTAATGCTAGTTATATCGTAGTTATAATATAACATTACGATACGTTAAATTTTCATACATAAAAACATATTTTGTACGTTAGCTTCTCATCAGTCTTAATTTTTCTCGAACATAACAGCTATATTTATGAACCCCACTGGATCCATTCCAGCAAAAACTTGGCTGCTTTCTCAAGAGTTTTGTTTTTCTGGAAAAAAATGTATAGAAAATTACAATTTAATAATAATTTAATAACTATATAATATTCTAACGAAATACCTATCCAAGTTTTAGAAAACAACATTTCTATACGGAATATTTTTTAAATTCAAAGGATATTACTAAGTATACCAGTAATTAAGGTATTTTGATTATCGTTTTTTCTTATAGAATAATTTAGTAAGTAATAATTTATTTCCTATTTCCAAACTTTCTTACGTATTCTTATGTATATTTCTATACGTTGCTGCCAATGTCAATTAATCAAAGTGAAAAGGTTATGGAGCAGACAAAACTCCTCACTTATCTACATCACTAATTACCTTAACGAAACAGTAGCGAACGTAACTCTCGCCCCACTGTTTGTTCTCTTCGTTGAAGAAGGAGGACAAAGGATAACCCACAACACCGACATTCTTTGCGACCCACTTGGTGAATCTGTAATCGTCGAGTTCGTCCGCCTCGTTATCGAGCCTCGTTCGAGATTCCAAAGCCCGCCAATTAGATGTGACAAAGTAGCCGCCTTCGGGAATAGTTGGTGACATGCCGATTTCTTCGAGCATCTCTATCATGTCGTCGCGCTTCGATTGCAGCTCTTTCACGTAGTTTGCGAGGTACGAGTGCGGCTGTTCGAAATCTTTTAGGAAGTCCTTCATCGCAATCGCAACTGCTACCTAATTAAAACATTATGCAGCCTATACTGTCACGGCACCGTTATTCGAACGGCAAGACCCCATTTTCGAATGCTTTTTTAACAATTCTATATTTAATTATTTTGATGACCATTAAAACCTCCTTCTAAAGTTAAGAAATAAATGTGTTTGAAAACAGGTGCTTTGAAGTATTATATTTGAACCAGTAATTCATAATTTTGCTTTTAATAAAATTACCAAACTTGTAACTATCATAAAAAATATTATCTCTTTGAAATCGTTTAATGATTAAAATCAAACATGAATTTAGGATTAACAAACGTAAGAAATTATATAAAATGTTTTATTTTTTTCAATTTATATTCTTTGAAGCTTGAACAAAGATTTGTGGTTCAATGTCCTTCTGTACTAAAAGACTTATTACCTGCATTGGCGTCGGAGCGCTGCGAACAATTAGGGGGTGCAATACTTTCAGATTGTTGATTTTATCGAGAGGTCCGTAAGCCCAACCGACTCTCCAGCCTGTCACCGAAAAGGTTTTACTGGCAGAACAGATTGTGATCGTCCGATCGAACATTTCTGGCAGCGTTGCTATCGAAAGATTTCAAGTTGATTATTTTATAAATATTATCGTATCGACTGTGATTTGATTAATTATTGTAAATAGGACAACTAAAGAATTCACGCTAGCCTTGATGGATACTTAATTTGGAACACTTCAAAATGAACAGCACGGATCATTATTTTTATTTGATAATCATAAACGATGCTATCGATTTGGAAAATAAGGTATTGGGCTTGATTTTTTAATTTTTCTGACGGGTACAAAATCAGTCAGTCATTGGTGTATAAATTATAACTTTATCTACACTGCTGATCGTTTCACGTCAATCTCAACGTGTATTAGCTGAGTCTTGTGTCCTTATTATTTCTCATGTTCAATTATCATATCCATGTACGGAGAGTTGATCGATCGCGCTAAGTTAAACATGTACTACTTTTAAGTCAATTGTTTTCATTACTTATGCATTTACATTCTTGTTTAAAGTTTGAAACTTTAATCGCTTGATGAATTTTATGCATGCAAATTAATTGAATCGTAAAATTTCTGTATCAGCTGATCGATGAATTTAGTAATTCCAAATCAAATATTAAATATTAGTAAGTATTTTTAAATACCTATTCGCACGTGCTGACTTGGCTTGTAAATTAGCCATTCATAAGTCTCATCCGCTACGACAAGTGTATTCCACTTGATCGCCAGGTCCGCAATGAATTGCAACTCCGCCTTGGTAAACACTTTACCAATTGGATCGTGTGGAGTGTTGACCACGATGCCCTTAGTTCTCTTACTAAATAATCTCGCTAATTCTTTCTTATCGTAGACCCAATCAGCGGATGTGATTTTACCACGAGTGTTTGTCTATAAAGCATTAAATTTCAATCTTTAACTACTTACTGCAACTGAGCCATCGTTCGTGGCATGAAATGAAAGTGTAATTAAGAAAAATGAAAGTAGAAGTTTACCGGCTCCAATTGTATGTATTTAGGTATACCTCCTGCCATTGTTATCATAGGCACGTAGGAGGTACGGGCAGGTTCCATTACGATCCACTCATCTCCTGGGGATGTGTGAGCTTGAAATGTGAGGTACAAAGCTTCGGTGCCACCCGCAGTCACGATGAAATTTTCATTGGGATGTAAGTCACGGTTTATCAGCTCCGAGTATAAGCTTGCTAGGATTTTTCGTAACTTTAGATTACCCTGGGGAGAACAATTGATATAATTAAAAGATATTATTCTCAAATTTTTTACATTCTAACAAAGTCATTCAGATGCATTGACACACACAGAAATTTTAATCTATAAAATTTAAGTTTTATCTCAGTTTTATTATTTTCATTTCTTTTCAGTCCTATACTTACGCTAGCTGGTGAATATTGATTTATAGAAGCATCATCAGTGATCGTTGCATTAAATAATGCATTTCGTACAAATGTTGGGGGAAGAAAATCAGGCATATCCAGGCCAAGATTTATTGCCTTGTATTCTTTTGCGAGTTGTGCATATTCTGACCTGAAATATCCAGATAAATTAGATAAAATTTAAATAATATTATTTTACGCTATTGTTTATGAGTTCAGTTTTTGATACTTACTCAATGCCAATACCATTTTCCACGAAGCGCTCAGGTAATTTAAATTTAGATGATTTGGCGCTTTTGGCTACTTTCAACGTAAAATCGTTAGCAATCAGCTAATGAAACAGAAAATAGATGAAAATAGACGGAAATACACGCTAATGGTGTATTAATAACAGGGAATCGTAGTTTCATAAATATATGTTTTGGGGAATTCTTTTATAATTCATTATTGATGTCGTAGCCGCAAAATTCGATTTCACTTACCAGTTTGAAAAATTCTAAAATAAGCCAATTTACGTTAGTAAATTGAATATGATGTTTACGGACTGTATCTAAAATCGAATTTTGCAAAGTAAAACGGTTCGAAAAATCGGATATTACGGCTTTAATATATCAAATTAACGCGACATTCGGTCTTAGTGCTTCGCATAAGTTGTGCTTTCAATATTCATAAATCTTGTTACTAAAATGATAATTTCATTTAAGATGACTAAGAGACTGAAGAATTGGATATATAAGTTTATTAAATTAAATTAATAAAATATATAAAACTTTGTTGATCAAAGTAGTTATCAGAGATGAGGCGCGAATAATAAACGAGATAACACTCTTAAGTTTTTTTATTTACTTTTTGAAGATTTCTGAAAAGATATATCATCAGAACCGAAGATTTTTTCGTATTCTTAATATAAGACAGGTGTAAAAATGCGAATTTACGAAAGCGGTTTTCTTACGATTTTGGTCGTCAATCCTATCTAAGAATTAGCCAGGAGCTTATGTTTGTTTTTTTTTAGTAAATTTCCCTAACGATAGAGCCTCCTTAATATTTGTACAACAGAGATCCCTTTTGAAGATAAAAGGCATTATCTAAAATTTGAGTTTGGAAAAGGCACTATCAGGCGACCATATTTTTTCTCTCAATTTTAAAATGAAAATTATTTAATAAATAATAATAATGGTGATAATTCAAATAAATTTTGTAAGTTCAATAACAGGAACACGTTTCATTTTTATAAAAATAATTTATTGTAATAATTTATTGTAATAATTTATTGTAATAATGAACTTCTGGTATCACTGATTGCGAATCTAGGACGATTCGAAATATTTTGGGTCCAATTCTAAATATTTTACCATGCATAAAAAATCGTCTTTCTTTTTGATAAAACGTCATTCGGGATCGATTATTTCTGAAAACTTATGCTGATTCTGATTTAAGATGTATTCGAATTAAACAATTTAATTGCAATAAAATAAAATTCAAATAAATATACAATAATAAAATAAAAATAAATCACGTTTTTTATAAAATTTGGAATATTTGTAAAATATCCCATATTTTGATATATTGCCATATCTCCATAATGTAATCTGTTCAAATTATTTTGTTATTTAAAAGATGATGAATGCAGGTCGAGTACACATTCAATATTAATTGAACTAATTGCGAAATCATTTTGGAAAATAATAAATATTTCACAGCTAAGTGAAATAAATATATATCTTAACGAAACACTGACATTTAACTGCACAAATCTAAAGTTTCTTATGAAAAGTGAAAAAAAATTAGTTCCAGAAATTTATCAAAATTACTACAATAAATTGTTTTCATAAAAATTAAACGTGTTCCTGTTATTTACTTTACAAAATTTATTTACATCATCACCATTTGTATTATTTATTAAATAATTTTCATTTTAACATTGAGAGAAAAATATGCTGATCAAATAGTGCCTTTCCCAAACCCCAATTTTAGATAGTGCATTTTTTCACCGAATCGACGATTGGTTACATGTTTTTCTTTTTATTATCCTTTTAATAAGATTATATCTTTTTAACGATGAGAAAAACGTTCATAGATAATTATACACCAGTTGAAGGTGGTGGAGCGATCCAATCGAACAATTAAACCCACTTTTAAAGAAATTGGCCGATGTTTCGGACGTTTATTGAGTATACACCCCTCTCCAGGGCCTAAAAAGATTGCCTTTTAACAAGATTACTCCTATATTCTTGAAAAATCAATAAATTGAATAGATTATATTTTGAAATATTAATGAGCTCTTTATGCGCATTAAGTCTATCGATCTAATAATTTTCTTTTTTTATACAGCTCTCAGGTGTTTTCTGTGTTTCTATTTCTTTACTACCAGGGTTCAGTTTTTCGTTTCAGTTGTTATTTTTTTATTTGAAAAGAATTGTTGAACGTTCACAAAATGAGATTTGATACAGAAATTATTTTACTCTTGTCTACTTTTGTAGCGTTGCTACCTAATTTTACGATAAGTAATAAATACGACATTAATTTCATTCCCAAAAAACAGGAGAATATTAGTTATTTATCTGTAAGCTATATTATTTATTTATGCACAAATATATTAAAGTTTTTACAAATATATTTATTATAATGATAAAACATTATTTGTTTTAGACCATTTTATTCAATGACTGCTTTACAAAATGTGATGATTCTGCTATATTAATGGGTAATTGGAGAAAAGAGCCTCTGAACAATTTTAACTCTGAATTACAAATTATGACTGTTAATCTACTCGAAATAGGCAAACCCAATTATTTTAAAAATTATGCAAAAAAAGTGCACTACAAAATAAGAGATACAGACTTTCAAAATCCACCGATTCCTGCAATGAATTATATTATAATCAGTCTTAGAGTATCGTTTTTAAAAGCCGGGTTAAATAAATTGAAGGATTCAGTATATTGGAATCAGAATGGAAAATATATTATCGAAAACTCTTGGTCGCAGAACAGCTGTAGAGATGCTTACGTGTTTTTGCAAACGATTTGGCAATTTGAAATTCTCTCGGCTATTTTTATCTGTCGCGAATCGAAGGACGTGTACTTTTACACGTTTAATCCATTCACCGATGAAGCTGCAGCTATTTGGACAAGAGTTCAGATTTACAAGCAAAAGAATGGACACCCTTTTACAGTTTTCAAGCATTTGCACAATCAATCGGAAGCTATTTCTTCTTTATTATGCGAATCCCTATACTTTGACAAGACCTTGAGACTAGGTGGTTATCCCCTGAAAATAATCGAATTAGCGTCCAGTGACGAAAGCCTGCCGTACGAGATCCACAGATACGGTGTCGGAGTCTCGAGAAAAATAGTCTACACGCTCTGGCAGAAACTGAACGGCTCTCTGAAGAAGTCTACCTTCCTAACCACTCAGCGCGGTAGCCTCGATGAAAAAGGAATCCCCAATGGTTTACTCAAAGAAATTATCCGCGGCAAGTACGACATGCAGCTGAATTTGGATTATGCGCGCGACTTTTGGCGCAACCAAGTCTGGACATTTATAGAGTCCGGAATCTGCTACATAACGAAGAAAAACGTGATCGTAGAAAGAAAGCCTTTCCTGAGGATATTTAGCGTCAAGGTTTGGGTATCGCTCGTTACGGTCTTCACGATTTTGGCACTGGTACTGAAGCACCTCATGCGAAATCGCACGCTGCACTACGCAACGATTCTGATCGACCTGTTACGAGGTGCACTCGGAGTAGCTATGCTGTACGAGCCTAAGCAAGACGCGAGACGAATGGTTTTCTCCACCTTCGCTCTGATGTTCATCGTTCTGAATCTGTTCTTCCAGAGCAAATTGAACTCTTTGATGACGTCGCCCTCGGTGACCGACAGAGTGAGATCGAGCGAGGATCTGCAGAGATTCGGGTACGGCATCTACGGCGAGCAGAGGTACGCTCAATACTTGGTCAAGCCCGTGTTCGAGGGTCGCATGTTGGTCGTGAACAACACCAAGCAGTGCTTGGACCTGTTGAGGAGCGAGAATAGCGTGGCCTGCGTCTGCGACTGCTGGGCCTGCAATACCATGACGGTCCGGTATAAAAGCCTACGGCTCATCACCAATCCTGACCTGAGGAGGTATTTCGTCTACTTGTATCGCGATGACTTTCCGCTGCTGAACGCGGCGCGGAGAGTCTACGAAAGGATGTTCGAGAGTGGAATATTGAGTTATATTCAGAAGTATGAAATGCGCACGGAACACTCGGCTTCTGTCGCCGATGCGTCGCGAGCGATATCCTTGGAGGATATTTCATTTGCGTCTTCGTTTTGTATTTATGGATTGGTTCTAGCAGGCTTGTCATGCTTCGTTGAATTATTCGTATATTATAAATGCGACATGGGTAGTGTCATGGTGCGAAAGATTAGAACAATATACTTGAGTTTTGGACAGATGTTAAGAAAAAAAAAAAGATGTTAATTATTCGAATAAGAAAAAGTTTATTTTTTTTATAGCAGTGATCGGCGTATATCGATATATCATTTTACTTATGAGGGGAACCTGAGGGGTCTGGGAAAAGAATTTTGATGAAACTTTTCGACATTCTTTAGCCGAAAATATAAGATACGAGGTTTCCTCCAATGTAACCTGGACCTAATCATAATCTTTAATAACAAGGTCAATAAATATCACAGCGAATACCACAAAGAACATGTTAAATGTTTAGCGTTTTTCATTCAGAAGTTAATTTTAGACGTATTTTACAATTGAAATAAACGTTAAATAATTATTTTAGATCGCTGGTAAAAAAGTAACTTACCAAAATAAAAATAATGTGCATAGAATTTCGTCCTTTTTTATCCATTTTATTCCAACATTTGTACACTTAATTTATTTGTAGCGTTATCATAAAATGTTTATGAATATCTTAACGCGAATAGAAAATTATGTATCACACATGCATGATTTTTTAAATAAAAATTTTTCATTCACTTGTTAATGACTGTTGTAAACCCGAATGTAGATAACTGAATTTGAGCTGCGAAAATTTCTCTTCTTTTATTGACTTTTCATTTCCGTTTATGACGCACATAGTTTTTCAAAAACATCGATAGTGTTTATTGATGCGTTCGAAACTAAATATTTGTGTGAATTTCTCAATGATTGCCCAATGCGATTGATGCCATAATACTTACTGCGTGAAACGGAACTTTGATGAAGCAACAATTACGGTAATATTAAAGTCTGTTCTGTATTTATCAATTTGAAATTTACACACGCAGCTGATGAAAAAAACTTGTTATTAACACAATCAATGGTACGTACGAGGATGCTACGATAAAATTGCATACATACATATACATATAATATATATGCTATACCAACGAAGATAGACCTTTCGTTGATACTACTTTAATACTTTGAAATGGTACTTTTTAATCCTACAAAATGTTTTCATTGTTAAATAGAAAATTAAATACACAATCTATAAAAGTTACTTGTACCCAAAATAAAAGTATCAATTTATCCATTTTTTTGGAAAAAGTTTTAATAAAAATGATAAATAATTAACTAGTACATTTTCATTGAAATTTTGTTGACTTTTTTCCTTTGCAATGAATTTTTAGATTCCTTTTTCGGCATCATCTAACTAACCAACTTCCGATCTAATGTGACGTACATCCGGCGCCTTATATTTAGAACTACAGAATACGTACTGCACGTTCATGATATAGGTACAAATGTCTATAATAGGTATAGTAATTGGTGGAAGTGATATACGAAAATCATATGTGAATGTAGAAACATAGAG
This sequence comes from Megastigmus dorsalis, assembly GCA_900490025.1. Classification (NCBI taxonomy): domain Eukaryota; kingdom Metazoa; phylum Arthropoda; class Insecta; order Hymenoptera; family Megastigmidae; genus Megastigmus; species Megastigmus dorsalis. The sequence goes on along the minus strand of UELU01142958.1, from coordinate 11,995 downwards.
ATAATTTGATTTTAGTTATGCGCAAAGTCATATTTATTGAAGAGGATTAAAGTAAGACTGGGCTTAGCTTACCCGATGCTACCTATACATACCGACATTAGATAAGTATAATTAAATTTAAAAAAATTAACCGAAACTTTGTGAAATTTTGAATTTTGTTTTGTTTTTAATATCAGCGACTATACCAAGTTTTCTGAAAGCTGATGGATGATAATAATAAGAAATAATAATACGGCAATCAATATGTATCTACACTGAAAGAAATATTGGGCTCTAGTTCACCTTTTCAAGCAAAACAGAAGACAGGCGGTTGCTCCGATGGTTTAGGCACTGATTCTCTCAGGAAAGGGAATGAGTACTCTCTAAACGAGCGATCGCTGTATTGCGCGACTAAAAAGAATAATTTGGGCACTCAGTGCTCGATAAACAGAGGACTGTTGCCGAAACTCACAGTGGCGTCACCGCATAGTGGTAGATTGGCGTATCCTCTAAATTTGTTTCAGTGTAGTACCTAGACATATATTTTGTCTTATATTTGATTCAAAACGTCTTAAAGAATTGAAATGTGCTCAAGATTTTAGAAAATTTTTGGATTAAAGAAACTGTTTATACAGTCGAGTGACAACAAATTTATATCATATATGTGTTGAAAATTTTAGAAAGTTAGTGTATTAAAAAAATACTGAATACGTAATTAGGTGATTACAAATTTATAATTTTGATATAATATGTCTGTGTCAAGTGTGTACCAATTTTTGGATTATAAATTTCTTGTGTTATAACTTTCATAAATAAAAAGTTTATTGATATTTCTGTTAAATGTGGATTGAAGTTTTACTGCGGATTTAGAAAATACATCAGTACTAAATTTTTAAATTTTACTGTAAAAAAACTTATACTAGTGTAAGGTAAATGACCCAGTGAGTGGACACGACTAGTGAATGGACAGCACTAGTATCTGGACGCATTCGACCAATCACAACCAAGGAAATCGTCCAGACACTGGGGGTGTCTAATCACTAGTACATGTTCTTAAGTGTCTATTCACTGGGTCTTTTACCTTATTACATATAAATAAACAAGCTCAAATTTAAATTACATTTTAGTTTTATTGATTTGGGTCTAATGATCCTACAATATGATACCTTTCTTATGTAATTATGTACAGCCTTATCACAAAATTAAAAATACATACTTTTGAAAATCAACATATTATTTAAAAAAACATTTGGTTTTTCTAATTATAATTATTCTATTTTCACTTAATAACTATGTTTGTTTCTATGTTACATGAAAAATTTATTTATAATTCTTAATATAACTAATAATTATATTATATTAAAAAATATAATTCTTTTTTTTTTTCATATATAAGATTAGGTATATATTTAAGTCGACTCTGCACAATCGTTTAATTACATTCCATAAGAAGCTTCTAATTCCTTCAATTTTTTTAACTCACGTTCTGCATTGACCTCTCGTATCAAATTTTCAAGTTTCTCTCGTCTTTCAGGAGGAGATGGTGCACAAGTTTCCAATTTTACTTTAGTTATAGACTTTTCAAAAATTTGTGGACTATTGAAGTAATGAAAACATGCGACAGGAAATGACATGTACATAAACATTTTGCAAACTTCCCATTTCCACTTTTCCATAAACTTGATTGATGACATCTGAAAAAGTAAGAATTTATTTCATATTAAGATGTTAGAATGATATGAGAGTTGCACTGGTACAAATATTTAAAAATGTTCTTTATAAATAAATATTAAACCTTGCATAATTGTTCACAAAACTATGAAGTCTACATTATAAAAATAAGTTTTTAGTATTATTGCCAAAAATATGTTTATTTTCAGTAGGTATTTACTTACATTAGGTAAGTACTTTTATTAATTAAGTCGCAGATAGTGCACCAATGATAAATTTAATACTTCAAATGCACTTAGCGTGTTTAAATCAACTATTTATTCTAATATATATTGATTGGAAAACAAATTATAAGTTAAAATGTACCTTTCTCCAACTGTGTTGAATAAAACTGCAAAATAAATTTAAGATATGTAATTTGAGGTTATTTTTCTTTATGTTCTCGTATATTATTTTCTGCTGTAAGCTGTCAGCTGTGAGAGCAGGGAGGGTGAGCGAGCACTGCTGTAAGGTAGAATTGTAGAAACCTTCTATAACGGAGTTCGAACATTTTCAAATTCGGATGGTAAATAAGATTTTCATTTGGTATGCTCGCGTGGTAAGAACATAAGAGATATCTGTGGGTAAAACGACGATTACTTTTTGAGTAAAAAGTTATATAAATTCGAAGTTTCTTAGTAGTGTGTCACTAGTATAAGTTCATACTTTATCGTCTTTATTTTTGCTTTTATATACGATAGATTAGTTATTACTATAAGAACGCCTTTTTTCAATATTAAAATATTAAAAATAAATTTGTTTATCTTTTTATACGGAACACAATTAGTCAATTTTTAAGTCATATATGTATATTAAAAATTTTACTCTTTAATTTTTTCAAAATATACGAAATTTATAAACTAATACGTAAACGCAATCAATTATATTTCTTAATAACATGGATTTTCAATTACATTTTTTATATAGCTAAAAAATTATTTGTGTTGTATACAACTTTTAACTTTATTACTTTTAAAAATATTATATTTAATAGTGTGATCATTGTGATAGAAATACATATTCGAAAATCAAAATCTATGCATGGTAAATTAAATATTTTGAATAGTTAATGTATGTAGCACCTATCATCAGTTGAAGTTCTCTGAATATAATGAAGTCTAAACTTCATTATATAGTAGGAAGCAATGTCTTTTCGATAAATTCTTTTTACCGGAAAAAAATGCCCAACGGTATAATTCTATTACACAAGCTCGTTTTTTTCTATACGGATAAACCAAAAAGAAATTTTTTTTTTAATGCTTTTTCCTTACACGCAATTACAAGCATATACCTATACTTATAACTTTCGAAGAGTTGTAGATTTTAATGTTTATTGTATATGTTTTTGATCGAACAATTAAATAACTTGAGAAACTGGTTCCACAACATCGGATATCGTGAAATTTATTAACTAAATATCCTAAAAAACTGTCCAAAAATGTGAATGTGTACACTGTACCTGACCTACACTGTAAGCTGAGGTGAAAAATTAATTTTCAAAAATCAATTTTTAGCGTAGAATAAGTAAATCAGGCGAAGCTTCGCAATTTCCTGTTGTGATAAAACAGTATAGGAATCACTCCTTGTAAGCGAGTAAGTGAGATGGCATTCAAAATAAAAATAAATGACTTCATTCCCATGGCCATGCGAGAAGTTGCGTGTATAACCCACGCATTTAAATCCCACGCACCAGCCTCATTTGCAGAAGCGTCAATGGAGTGCTGATAGCTAAACAAAAAACAGCATTACGGAAGGTGATTTACTTTTAAAACATTTGAATAGCTTTACCTGTATCATCATATATTAATTAATGAGTAATTCAGTAATGAAAATTTGCATGATTTTGATTGTATATGTGAGCTTAATTTACTGTGCAATTTAAAATATATAAATCATTATAAGAGTTAAGATTGTCAGATTGTCCTTTACTAATAAATGTTTATTTCAGGGTTAAATATAAGTTTATTTCAGATTGTTCGGGGGTGATTGTAAACAGGGGCAATCTGATTTCCCATTAATATTGATTAGACTCTAAGACCGATAGAAAGATCTTTGTCAGTTTATAGTAGAGTACAGTCGACATAAGTAATATTTTTAATGATTATAAGAGTTAATTTTATAGTTTACTTATAATTATAAAGAACGGGGGCCTCAACACTGGTCTTCATTACAATAATAAAAAAAACCTGGGTAAATGTTTTTTGCAATTTAGAAAAATAGCCTCCTTACTTAAGTATTACTAATAAATAAATATAGCAAGAATGAATTTTGTTAACACTTTTATAGTTTATTACACCTAATTGACTAATAAAATATTGGCGCTGCAATCGATCGATAGGATGATGCGGAATTCATATCTAATTTCAATGACTATATAAAATAATATGTGGCGATCGTGTAAGGACTTTTATCTAGTTGGGCAACACTTTTGAAAGGCTTTTATAATTATCAATAATTGAATATGCGCTAAGCATTACATTCAGTACACAACCAAAAGCATGGCTATTTTTTCCTGCACACACATATTGTCGCATTCGAGTATTAACGAAGCTGCTGATAAGTTAATTAAATTAAGGAGGATGCAGCATAAACAGTGGTCTTGGATTCAGCAGTGGATCGCACTCCGCAGTCTGCGCAGTTCCAATGTCTAACTGGTGTAGCTCGGGGTGGCGTCTCTGGCTCTTTCTCTCCGTCTCGCTCTCCTCCTCTATTCCAGTAACACAGTTTTCGGTTGTTCCCGAGGAGAACACGAGTTTGTTTGGGCTAGGGGCGCATCTCTCCCTCTCCTATACGGTTAAGAGCGCCAGAGATGCTCCGCTGGGCGATACATGAATACGAAGAGCTGAAAGTGTAATGGTTTCGACCGACAATGGCGCCAACAATCCAAACTTTCCCCTTTCCCCTCTTACGCCTTTTATTTTCCCTTTTTCTCCTTTTTTCTCTGCTGCTGCTGCTGCTGCTGCTGCTGCTGCTGCTGCTGTTCTCCGCTAGCCAGCAAACTGTTTGCGGATCTACGCTCCAGTGGCGTTCGAGCCGCCCGTGCTGTTGAGGTATCGCACCAGGTCAAGAGATTTTTCGTAAAAGCTTGCGGGAAAAAAGGATTGATTTCTTTTTTCGCGGCTTTGAACTGTTATATTCCCGCGAGCTTGCAGTACGGAATTCGGGTATGATACATAATTGATTGAGCATGCGGAGAAATGTAATCGTAATTTTTGCTAGCAAGTTACGATATGAATGACGTGATTATTTGCTATCAAATAAGATCTTGTTGGCTTAAATTAAAAGAATCAGATTGAACTATAAGATACTGTAGATTTGATGTGCGTCTTATTATGACCTTTTATTATAAAAATTTTGCAACATTCTGCAGAATTTTGTAAATATGTATGTAGGGAATACAAAGTTGCGACATTGAATTCTTTTTTTTTGTTCAAAAATCCAATTGTATAAAATCTAGTAATTATGAGTTTCATCAAAATTATTTTTGTAAGTTATTTCCTAAATATTTTATTTTCTATTTCAAAATACATTTAATTTCATTTATTATATTATTTTTACCAAACTAAAGTTTGAAATAGTGAAAAAATCGACAACACAATGTTCTAATGTTACATATCTTCGATGTATTTTTATATTTTAAAGTACTTTACTCGTGTTATAATTATTTATTTTTTTTTTAAGAGTATGCGGCTGCAAAAACTTTCCGTCAAGCTAGAAAATTTATTACATCATCGTTTCCAACAAAAATACTAGGAACGTAAAATGGGGTCAGTCTTGCGAATGAAGTACGTTCGGTTGGCAGCGTTTTCGGGTGTACGTGTATTGATTTTGAGAATGTAACTAGGTTTTTTTGTCACTCTCAAACAGTTTTTTCCAATCTCACTATTAAACGTTAATTTTGTTCAGCATATATTTGTGTATAATTTTATTCGATTTTTCAATACGTCAGGCAATTCTCGAAATGTATTTTTTAAGAATAATGCAGTTAGATATCATACGTAAATTTATTGATTCAAAATCGATGAATTTAAGAATGTAAATTAGTCACTTGAAATTAATTTGAAAACTAATTAATAGCAGAAAACGCACAGAAGTTCTCGCATAAAAATGATAGAAAATCTCAAAAATAAAGATTGTCGAGAAAAAGGAAGGAGCAGGATCGAACTTGTGACAATAAGCGCGCGCATTAGATTCATCCGGGTTTTAAGAAAGCGTTTCTGGAAAAAGACAAAGCAAAAGAAAGAGAGAGAGACCGAGAGAGAGAGAGAACCGCGAGTAAAAAAAACGCGATGCGGAAGAAAAAGAAATGGAAAAAGAAGGCGGAGGGACGAGAGAGAGAGAGAGAGAGAAGGAACGAAATAATAATGGAAAAGCAGAAAAGAGAACTAACGACGCGTGAAAAATAGCGAAAAAGGTCGTACAAAATGCCGGGTAGAAGGAGAGAAAGAGGGAGAGAGAGAGCGAGAGAGAGTCCTGGGGTCTTTTGCCACGCCTGCACGCCTCACCTCACAATGCACCGGATTAGCGATTGTATTGATCCGCCCTCCTAGGATAGTCCCTAGTACCCCCCTTTCTTCCTCTCGCCGAAGGAGCTGCGTTTTGGCCGCGCGGCAGCGGCGGTGGCGGCGGCGGCGGCCCCTGAGAGCCTTTCGAGGTTTCGAGAGTGCAGTCGAGCTCCCGGACGACCATTGCGTCTTTCTCTCTGCCGCGCTTCCTTCTCTCCCTCTCTCTCTCTCTCTCTCTCTCTCTCCCTCTGACCCTCGATCGTTCTCGTGTCTCCGCACCTACATAACTCTTCTTTACCTTTTCTCGCTCGTTTTGCTTTTTCGCTTTACTTACTTCATTTTTCCTGGAAGGGAGCCACGGCTATCGTTTGCGAGATTCGACTTAATACTTTTTAATTAATATATGCTGCGCGCCTTTATTTTAGTCCGAGGAGAAATTTCAGACTGGATGTATACGAAAGTTGATATGAGATCCTATAGGGTTTATCGACTTTCTCAGCTCTTTCATTCAATTATTTTTTACACTATACGATCTTTTTAGTTTTTCTTTAATTTTTATTTTTATAATTGTTGTAGAAACGGTAAAAAATATTTGTTATTGTGAGTAAATACTTTGTTATTGGAGTATATTCAAAAAAATATTCAATCATAGTGATAAATAAGTTTTAAAAACATAAGCTGCAGTGTAATAAAAACTTAAGTACTTTCCAAAATAAATTTATTTATTGATTAAAAAAAATTCACAATTCAAAGCAATATTTTATTTTGGTATTTTAATTACGACGCAGAAAATAATTGCATAAAAACAATCTTGCAGCCTACGTATGTAAGCGTAACGCAATTTTTCGGCACTCAGACGATGCTTGACATTTCTCCCTTCAACTAAACGGATTCCTCTTTACAAGTTTTACGCAATTCATATACTTTTACGCCGGTTAGAAGAGATACACTCCCGCATTTCACCCTTGCACATACACGTATATATCTTTCTTCCTCTCCTCGCGCTATACGACTACACCATATATATCTTGGGGTTTCGGTGTCTCCGTCCTCTGTATATGAAACCCTGCGTTTCTCATTTTGCCGTACGCACACGACCTTTTAGTCGTCTCTCTCTCTCTCTCTTTCTCTCGCTCTGTAGGACGGACCCGTTGGATGCTAAATTAACCACTGGCGGAGGAGGAGGAGGATGACGACTCTACTTAATTCCCGGGCACGTATAAAAGAGTGAGAGAGGGCGAGAGAGAGAGAGAGAGAGAGAGAGAGAGAAGTTGCACACATTGCGTTGAAATAGTAAATAATGCGACATTTCCAGGGCGAATTTATCTGTGCACTCTAAACTTGTTTAAGATCAAACGGACGCTCGACAGTTCGAAGGAAATGCGCCGTGAAAGTTATATACGAGACGTGGGAATTTGTCTAGAGCTCAAGTGGACCTTTGGCGAGAACACATGTGAGCAAGGGAGGGGAAAAAAACGCGGAAAAAATTATTGTTGTTTCTACGGGACAAAACGGAGGTAGAAGCATTCGCAATCTTTTCCATATTTCATGTTTCGTCTCTCACAAGTTAAAATGACGTCTGATTCGTAGGCAACGTTAAGGACAGTGAAGAGAGTCCAATTCGGCATCCTCTCACCTGACGAAATCGTAAGTTGAAATACTATGTTGCATTTATAAATTATCATTTTTAAGAAGTTATTTTTCTTGTTACAGTAGTCTTTATAGGATTCATTTTAACGCTACACTTCTGATATAGTTGCAGCTATTCGGATACTTTTAAACTTTATATAATATAGTTACAGTGGTATTTATAGATTCATTGTAGCGCTACCATTTTGATAGTTGCAGCTGTTCGGATACTTTCAGACTATTTTTCTAGCTACAGTGGTATTTATACATTTCTTTTTTTTTTTTTTTGATAAATAATTTACGAATTGATCAAATCGGTGTACCAAGAAGTATTGCTCAAAATCTCACCTTCCCGGAAATCGTCACTCTGTTCAAGATCGACAAGTTGCAAGAACTCGTAAGTAGAGGAGCCACTCAATATCCAGGAGCAAAATACATCATCCGCGATAATAATGATCGTATTGACTTGAGGTTCCTCCCAAAACCATCTGACCTTCATCTTCAGAGCGGTTATAAAGTGGAAAGACATCTTCGAGATGGAGATTTAGTTATTTTCAATCGGCAACCAACGCTACATAAAATGAGTATGATGGGTCACAGAGTGAAGGTCTTACCCTGGAGTACCTTCCGTATGAACCTGAGTTACACTTCACCGTATAACGCAGATTTTGACGGCGACGAGTTGAATCTTCACGTTCCCCAGTCCATGGAGACCCGTGCTTAAGTGGAGAATATTCACATAACTACGCTACAGATTATCACACCACAAGCAAATAAGCCTGTAATGGGTATTGTACAGGACACTCTGACAACTGTCAGAAAAATGACGAAGAGGGACGTATTCATTGAGAAAGAGCAGATGATGAATATCCTTATATTCTTACCAAGTTGGGATGAAAAAATGCCACAGCCCTGCATACTAAAACCAAAGCCTTTGTGGGCAGGCAAACAAATATTCTCATTAATTATTCCTGGCTACGTAAACGTGATAAGAAAGCACAGCATACATCCAGATGATGAAGATGAGGGGCCTTACAAGTGGATTTCTCCAGGAGACACAAAAGTTATGGTAGAGCATGGAGAACTGATCATGGGAGTTTTGTGTAAAGAAACACTGGGAACCTCAGCTGGTTCTCTACTTCATATTCGTAGGTTAGAATTAGGCCATAAAGTCTGTGGTAGATTTTATGGTAACATTCAAACTGTGATCAATCACTGGTTATTATTGGAGGGTCACTCTATCGGTATTGGAGACTGTTACAATTGATTGAAAGCTGTTACAATTCGCTCGTTGATAAGTAACGTGTTGCTTTTTCTTTTTGTAAATATACCTTTTTATTTCGTTGAATCGATAGGCATTTATAATGAAATATTAATTTGGTTTTCTAATAAAATATACACGCAGAGTAATACATTTAATATTTCATTTAACTTTAAATTTTAGTCTCAATACAAATTAATTGAAATATGTTTCAATGCACATTCATTAACTATTAAGTATTCTTATCTATTCTTATAAGAACAGCACGAATGATTTATATTAAATGCAACCTGTAAAATGTGAGACTTGATTATGTGAACATGGCATGATTTCGATAATGATTCTGCATTTTTTTTTATATTTAAATAATACTGAGTTAATTATTTGCTAAAAATTTTACGTTTTGCAAAGTATAACTTTATGAACTTTTTCTTTTGGTAAAAAAAATTTTTTATACAAACTGTTGATGTTACTTCCTTTCAATATATTTTTGGTACATTCGATGCAATTCACAACTCTAATATAAATTTTTCTAGAAGTTTAACGGAGCAATATTTATTCATTGCTGATCGTACCTTTGTTGTGTTGGAAAAAGCTGCGAATTTCGGTCGGCGTTTTTCGGCGTCCAATAATCCCAAGATACATTTCTCCGTGCGTGAGATTTTTTGGATATACGAAATTTTTGGTCTTACTGCTACACGTACATCCATTGTTTTTCAAATATGTACTTTTTCAAGTATTTATAAAATGCTACGATGGTTTCGTGTAGAAATAACTTTTCTATTTAAGTTAGCCTTTCTTTAGTACAAGAAAAACATAAGAAATGCAATCGTTTATTATTAATTAATTAAGATTAAAATATTAATTAAAGCATTTTGGGTTTGCTGACTGTGTATGTCTTGAGCAGGCCACCTTTCGATAATATCTTTCCTTATCGATTAAAACCGTTTTAGTCATAAGCATCGGTAAAATTATAATACTTGAAATGCTCAAAACGCGTAACGATCAACCCAAATAACTTTCAATGTGAAAAACAGTCAAAAAGATTGTGTAGGTATCTCTCTGAAAAATGACCTGAACTATTAATCCCAATTCTCTCCGAAAAAACTCCAGGCCGCGAAATCATCGTACAACGCAAAGGAAAAAAAAGTACCGGGGGCAAAAGGCGTCGGAATGGCGGACACGCTTGGTGAAAAGATCGCCATTTTGCCGGGGTCGTGAAATAGACACACACAGAGAGCGAGAGAGAGAGAGAGAGAGAGAGAGCGAGCGCGGGGGGAGCGATTGCCAATGGGCATTAACGAGCGTCGGCTCGCTCGCGAGAAGCGTGCGGCTGAGCTGCAACGTCGAGGGGGATGAATGAGTCTGCTCGGCTCGCGGTAGAGGGGTGTTCTACCTACCGCCGCCTGCACGCGTGTGTGCATACAAGAGGGAGCCAGCGAGAGAGAGAGAGAGAGAGAGAGAGAGACTCGTGCCCTTCTCAGCTGCTGAACCACCAACACGGCTCTTTGTATATACATACCTATATGTATGCATGTATATATATGTATGTATGCATATGTAGGCTAAAGCTGCAGCTCCTTTTAGAGGAGGCGCCGGCGTTAGCCTACATACGTGTGCGCTAACGATTAACGCAAGCGCACCTCTATTGCTCAAAGAATTCAGGACCGAACGGATTACTTGCCTCGTTTCTGCTGCTGTTTTCCAAGCTCTCATTTGTGCGGCCATCGATTTCTGAGTCGATCCATGAAACTTATTCTGTGTCTTAGTGTAAACTCAAAGGGAAATATGTTGAAAAGGATCGAGGTGATTGTGCCCTGGAAGTGAAGACAGGCAAATACATAGAGACATTAATTTCAATTAAGTTTTTTCTAAATTGCCCTTGAAACAATAAGAGCAGCTTTGTTTTTTAAATTGAACTGGTTCCTTGCAAACGTTACGATTCATACCAAATTCCTGGATATATTCCTATCTCGTTTTCAAATATATACTTATACGCAGAATTATTATTCAAGCGATTATTCGATTTTCGTAAAAACCTATATTAGTGAAAGGCACTAAAATACTCTTGAAAGTCAAAGAACATCTTTTATACCGTTATGTAGTTGTCTTCTTGCGTCGAAAGAATATAATAAGATTCTCTTTTGCAGAGAAAAAAAACTGAAATCTAGAGAAGGAAAAAAAAATAAGTGAAACACAATAACCATATACGACAGTATTAAGCGCCGGACTGAAAAAAGTCCAAGAAAGAGGAAGAATAGAAGCGAAATAAAATAAAATCGTTAGCCTCTCCTACCTCCTCCGCATCTCTATATATTATCCGTCAAAAGAAAGCGCAGCTGCAGCATCCTCCCTCGTCACGCGGCTTTGCTGCAGCACAGAAAGAAAGAGAGAGAGAGAGAGAGCCAACTCATCCAGTCGCCGCTTTACTGACTCGCGTCTACACGGAGAAAAAATCGCAAGCAGAGTTTCATGAACCTTCAAGCAAAATTTACCGAATAGCTTGAGCTGAACTCATCAAGCGAGATGTGATTGACGGTTATAGAACATCTACAGACTAGTAGTTCGGTAAATTTTGCTTGATCAATCGAGTAAAAGAAGTTAGTCATACTTTACCTAGCCAATCAAGTAATTATTGCTCGCTTGAGTAATAAACTTGAGAAAAATGTTTAATTTTCTGCGTTTTATTTTTTATTTTTAATATAGTACATTATATAAGGTAACGATAAGTATATAATAATCATTTACAAAACGTGCCTTGTATTTTATTTTATTTTATTTTCTGTCGCTTGCCGCTGTAGTTTTTTACACCGTGTGATATGTACATAGCAACCGACAAGCGTATTTAATACACAGGGTGTACACATTCGGAAAATGTTTACATTTTAGTAAAAGAGAGTGTATTATACAC